>MU160262.1:6676-80550 GCA_015888305.1 Antheraea pernyi
CGTGATGATATATAGCCTATAACCTTCCTCGATAGATGAGCTATATAACACTGGAAGAATTTTTCAAATCGGACCAGCAGTTCCTGAGATTACCCCCCACAACGTCATAAACTCACAAACTTTACCTCTTTATAATATTATATTATTAGTATAGAATTATAGATTAATATTGGATTTAGCTCATTTTGGAATGTAACGACTGATTTATTGATGTATGATGTATGACGCACTGTGTTTGTACTAAATGGGATAATCCTGGTTAGGGGGGTATACATATCTTGTCAATCAACGGCCCGCTTCCGTCCGCTTGTCACGCGGGAGGATGTCGCGCCTACCACGACGTATATACGTAGTGTGAACACAGATTACATAGTATGAAACGTATATTGTAAACTAAGTTCTAAGACTTATTAGTTCTAGCATTGTTTAATATTCATATTGTATTATTTACATTTAACAGGGCCAGTTCAACGACAATGCGACCGGTACGTCAGCACTGGGCGGTTTCATACAGAGGTATCACAAACATAGATACAGAGCGTCTACCCAAGAAATATATCACAGTCACCACATTACTATATAAACCTTCAAACCTCATGCTTATAATTAAATATACTAATTAAGTATACCTTTTATCGTATCGCACATGCTAGGGTCCACTACATACACTGCACTATTTTTGTTGTAACCTTTAGTTGGGGTCCTTCAAGCGTAACATGAAGAGATACTTACGCAGGCCGGCATGACAGCGGCGACCGGCGATGGATAGTATGTCTCTCGGTGGTCGCCATTGTTTTTGGATTGTACTGTGCTTACTATCAAGCACAGTACAGTCATTTTGCCGAGCTACAATAAAAAATAAAAAAATCTTCTGGTTGTAGGTTTGCTCGTGTGGTTCTCCTAAAGTATTCATATTTAAATCCAAATGGAATTAATTATTCAATGAAAGATTAGTAAGTAACCTATATATTATTCTACATGTACAGCTCAAAACTGTCCAGCCACTGTCCACTCATTTCAGAGTGATATAGTTACAAAAGTAAAGAAAAAACTTTCATATATATATATATATATATATATAACTAACTTTTACATGCACCTTCAATCCTGTTACTTTACATTGGACCTACGAGAAAAAGTACTTTCTTTTTGCATGAAACACACCCTATGTGCTTTTCTGGCACAGTAAGTTTTTTTTTTCGAACTGACTATGCGATTGCCTATTACAACTCTAAGTTGTTTGTATATAAATTCCATGGTGAATTAAACAATTAAAATTCAAACTGTAAGAAAGAAACAAATCCACATTCGTGTTTATAATATTAGGACTGTAATTTGTAAATTATACTGAAAAGTTTATTTATTTTGTTCACATTAAAAATCTTTACACCTTATGTACATTTTTTAAAATCTTCCTATTATATGGGCTATATGCTATTACCAATAAATGACAACAACACATTGTGATATCATCTGAAAATCTTGCTAGAGTTGTCCTTGCGTACCACGGCACATATTATATTATTATGATTATATTTATTTATTTAAGGTCCACAAAACTGAGTTGGATGAACAGAAATCGACATTGACTCTGCTAAATTTGAACATGTACAAAGTGCGAGATTGTGTTTTATAGGATTAAAATCAAAACAAATTAAACATTGAACTATATATATACTTTTTTTTTTCATGTATTTGGACAATACAAGTGATTGCTGCTTTTAATCTGTGATAGGTCTGACATATCATACCAGGTATATAACAGAAAGAGGAAATAAAAGAACTATATTATATAACTATATTATCATACAGAATGATAAAGTTCAATGAAAACTGTATTGCATCAATTAATGTTCATTTCATATCATCTCAAAACATTACGTCTAACTAATTATAAATCAATCCTAGTAGAATAAAATCCAAGCACAGTAGTAGATAAGTTTGTTTTGAATGCGATCAAATGCACTTCAATATCTAGGAAATTATGGATAGAAGACAGTTATATTGAACATTTCTAAGGACAATTTTTATAAGATAAAAAAATGGATAATTATATCCCGGAAAATATGTGGAAAAGAATATTAGATGTGATGAAATCGAAAATCACAAATTCTACAGCCTTTATAATACACACTACAGAATCCCAGAAGCCAATAGATACACAGATCTACTATGTAAAATTTGCTTTCTCAGTAGATTTTGTTCTTAGTATAATAATGTCTTATATTTTCATTCCAGAAACAATAATTCTGATATAATCAAGTAAAAATAGGTTAAAGAATAAAAAAGGACATTTCTAAAAAGGTTTTATATCAAAAAAAGAAAGTACATTCAAATGCTAAACAATTATAAAAACAATGAATCCATAAATGATATATTATACAATTTTTTAATGGACTTATTAAGAATCTCAATATATATATAGTACACATAATAAGAATGTAATGTGTCTGTACTTTTTAGATTTTTATGAAAAACATTGTTGCAGGTATCTCTTGGAATAAGTAATAAAATACATTTCAATCATTTTTAGAAATGTCTGTCTGTATGAACACACATCACTGCTAAAGTGCTACGTTCACTCTATCAAAAGTAATTGTAATCACATCATGACTTAAGAACGAGAGAAAAGTAGATAATTTTTTTTTTTTTTTTTATAGTAGCACAGCATAATGACTGCCATGTGCCTGATGGTAAGCACAGTACAATCCTAAAACAATGGCGACCACCGAGTGACACAATATCCATCGCCGGTCGCCGCTGTCATGCTGGCCTGCGAAATGCTGGATATGCACAGGCTGATCCCGAAACGCGACCCGCAGAAGCGAATCACTATGATGGGCTTTTTCGCCATATACATGGATAATAACTCAGTAGAAAAGTCACTGTTTTTTTATAGCTATATATATATCATTACATAGTATAAAATAAAGTACCCAACCGCGTCTGTCTGTTCGCAATAAACTCAAAAACTACTGAACGGATTTTCATGCCGTTTTCACCAGTGGATATAGTGATTCATGAGGGCGATTTTGGTATATAATTTGTTAAAGATTTTTTTATAATCAGGGTGGGACAACGTCTGCCGGGCCCGCTAGTATATATATATATAGCTAAGCTTATAGCACAGCTAATATATAACATATATATCAAACACTAACCAACATATCAAGTTTATAAAAAAAAATATCTATATATTAACTATTTAACATATAAATTAATTATGTCATTGATATTTAATCACTATGGTAGACAAGGAATAGACATATCGAAATGAGTCACCATCATATTTTAACCATGTGGGAGACAATCTCCATTATAATACTACTAATGTATGTGTTTTAGTTGTTTAGCAAGCTGTATGTATATTTGCATAACAGATTTGGGTATCTCAGGAGTAATATCACCATGGTAACCGTAATTATTTATTACTTCCAAATGTACTTGATACCATTGAGTAACTGAAATCTATCAATAACTTATAAGGAAATTAAAAAAGTTTTAATATAAACAGGTGAGAATACAGACAAATAATGGGAATATACCTATAATTATTTTATATATTACAATAAAAATAAAATATAACAAATCAAAGAATACAACATAGATTTCAGCGTATTCTCAAAACGTATTTACTAATGAAATGGGAATTGCTAAAATTACAATATCGCATATATGTGAACGAACAGTATCTATGTACATCAAGTGTAATGACGTTATAGCTATTTATCTTAAAAGTACGAAAAGAATCCAATTGGAAATTTTAAAAAAATCTATAAATTATCATTGCAAAATTTCATTCACAGAAATAAAACTAACTTGTGAGGTTATTAAACCCACAATTATTTTTCCTATTACATTATCTATTACACTTGAATTACAGGATATGGTTAATAAGCAAAGATTAGCGATACAAAGTACAGATACATGTTGATATAAAGAAATTGATATGATTAAATCCCTTATGTACATTTTATTTAGTGATAAAACCTCATTTCGAAATGCAAGTAGCTCGTTGAAGAATTTGATAACAATATTAGTTTTGGACAAATTCCCAGTAAATAGCATCATAAGGTGTGGTAACGAAGTAGGCTAATGATAAACTCGTCTTCTTTCAACGCCCTTTTTAGCAAACACATACATGCAAATCGAGTTATATTTATTTTAACTATAAATCGATTCAACACGCAAAAAGATAATGAAACTTAACAATTAATTTACCACAAGTAAGGATGTAATAATTTGTAAAAGTATGTAATATTGTTGTTGCACCTACTCACCCCGTCCAACCAAGGAAATCAACAATTTATTTGACGTGACGAGCACTATAATTGCAGCCGGCTGCCAATACCACGAATAACAAACAACACTTCAATGTATCTGCAACACTTTGTAAGTAAATAAATGCTTGGTTTTACAATACATTTATTACTCAGACTGCCGCTAAGCATGCCACAAAACGAAAATGGCAGCTTTGAAATGAAGTGTACGATACAACTCGACCAAGTAAAAATAGATTGGCCCCTTTCGTCTCATTCTACTTACTAGTGTTATATATAAACAAAAAAGAGAGAGTAGAACGGACGGCTTTGCGACTCTTTCATACAGTCGTATAATAAGTAGTAGTTCTAAAGACTTCCACTAGAGTTTATATCAAAACCGTTTTATTATAAAAAATGCATTACCTGCATTTATATTCATGCGTAATGTATTAAAATTAAAAAAGAAGGACTTTCGAGTTCGTACACATTTTTTGTAAACTAAATAATTAAAATTGCTTTCCTTATGTAATAACGTATTCTATAAATATAACTATTAACCTTATTTAATACTTTATAGATTTCAGAATTTCATCATAATCTCATCTGATGCAAAATTACGATGTGGTCTCTAAAATGGCTAACACGCTAAACCAAGAGGCGACCGATTCTCATGTGCATCAGCCAGAACACACATAGGTGCTTGGAAAAGGATTTTCAACTTGAGTGTGGTAGCTAGCCAGGCGAACTTAGGAAACTGACCTACTAAACCTACCACCATGCTATAGATTTATCATTTTTTCCTTCACCGTCAGAGTCGGAACTTAATATTAGGACTCAAGCCTAGGACTCATAGATACTATATACTGCTACTACTTTTACGACTAATAGTCTGTGGAGCCTACGTCTAATGTGTTCAAATGTGTTAAAAGATATTTATTACCTATGGTTAGCCCTCTACGGGACAAAGTTTTGTCTCTGCTAAAATTCGTAATCAGAGATACAAGTTTTTATCTGGTTTCTACTTTTGTTTCTGGTTCATATTTATTCAAGTGTATTCACTATTCATGTCAATTCATGTCTCCGTAGTCCGGTGAAGCTGTTAAAACCTTGCCAGGTCAATAGAGTAATCAGTTCTCGAAAAAAAATTCACGTCTCGTTTTTAGTGAGTAGATGTGTATATATTATACTTATATTAAACAAAATATATTCATTTTTTAGGGTTGTCAAGTTGAAAAGAATTCCCCAAATTACGAGGAATATAATTTAATTACGGATTTGGTAATATGTGGGTAAAGTGGAAGGCTGTTAACAGCTTATAAATTATTAAATCTTCGATAGTTCAAAAGTCTATAATTTAATGAGTAGTAATTAAACATTTACTTTCAATTAATGAAAACGTTAATTATGGTAATATATCATAACCTTAATTTTCATTCAATAGTAACACTACATAAAATAAGAATTCGTTCGTCTCTTTTCACAGGAGCCAAAAAATCTGTCTACTAAATCAAATACTAACAGGCACAATTTTAGATTTTTTTTAACAATATTGGAAAAAAATGTGATAATAAAAAAACTGAGTGGTGATCTCGTGTTTGCTAGATTTTTCTCGACGTGATATTGATGAACGTGTTGATGCTGTAAGTTTTCGGGTTATGTATAAAATTATGGACATAGATTATTTAACGTGTTATTTAAATTATTAAAAAAAAAATTAAAAATCCCTCTTTCCGTGTATGAGAAAAGAATATGGTAAAACCGCATTATAGCAGTAAGGTGTTTGTAATTCCCTCATAAGAAGCGAGTCCACTCAAGTAGGCAATTTGCTCTCCGAGCACTTATAATGTTACTGTATTAATATCTGAGGTCATATCACTAAGGATCTATGGTCTACGGTAGTGATCTATCCTCCACGAACGGAAGTATCACCAAGATGCTATAATGAATATCGTTAGTAAGCTAGAGTAGAAATGATGATCGAAGGAGAATCTTACAACTTAAAAATATAGCAACACAAATCGCTGATGCTTCACACTGGCCTGAAATGAGAGCATTGATACTCGTAGTTGGAGATACAAAAAAGAAAATAAGTTCTACAATTGGTATGAGAATATCGAAGGAAACCTCTGATCTTTTAAAATATAGGGTGAAATATTGTGTGCCTCAGAGAACTGAAGAAATTATTAGGGCCATCAAAGAAAAAAATTTTGGTAAATTTGCTGAAATAACTATGAAAGACAGTAATCAATTTCATGCTATCTGTATGGATTCTTATCCACCATTTGTGTATATCACTGATGTGTCACATTATATTATTGAATTAATACATAAATACAATGACAAATGTGGAACAGCAAGAGTCGCATACACTTTTGATGCTGGATCAAATGCATGTCTTTACCTTCTTGAGGAAGAAGTACCTAAAATAATTTCCTTAATTAAATATGCTTTCCCATCGTCCAATCCTGACAAGTTTATCACTGGTCTTTCTGTGTTGGATGGTGCTATTAATAAGGAAATATTAGATAGTTTGTGTAAACCTCAAGCCAAAGATCTGATAAAGTATGTTATTCATACAAAAGTTGGTGATGGACCAGCGGAAGTCACAGACGGATTTTGAATGGAGAAAAGGGAACTTTCTCTTCTAACAAAAGGCTACAAAATTGTCTTCGACAAATTAAAGAGCGAGCGGCTGCAGAAAACAGTGTCGATGATGACTTTTTGACGTGGAAAGTACGTGTATGTTCCGAAAATAATTTTCCTACTGCGGCAGGTTTAGCGTCTTCCGCCGCTGGTTATGCGTGTTTAGTTACTGCTTTAGCAAAACTGTACAAAGTGAAGTCTGACGTCAGTTCTATAGCAAGATTAGGTTCAGGAAGTGCTTGCAGGAGTGTTTATGGGGGTTTCGTAAGATGGCACGCAGGTAATAACCCTGACGGAAGCGATTCTATAGCAACACAAATCGCTGATGCTTCACACTGGCCTGAAATGAGAGCATTGATACTCGTAGTTGGAGATACAAAAAAGAAAATAAGTTCTACAATTGGTATGAGAATATCGAAGGAAACCTCTGATCTTTTAAAATATAGGGTGAAATATTGTGTGCCTCAGAGAACTGAAGAAATTATTAGGGCCATCAAAGAAAAAAATTTTGGTAAATTTGCTGAAATAACTATGAAAGACAGCAATCAATTTCATGCTATCTGTATGGATTCTTATCCACCATTTGTGTATATCACTGATGTGTCACATTATATTATTGAATTAATACATAAATACAATGACAAATGTGGAACAGCAAGAGTCGCATACACTTTTGATGCTGGATCAAATGCATGTCTTTACCTTCTTGAGGAAGAAGTACCTAAAATAATTTCCTTAATTAAATATGCTTTCCCATCGTCCAATCCTGACAAGTTTATCACTGGTCTTTCTGTGTTGGATGGTGCTATTAATAAGGAAATATTAGATAGTTTGTGTAAACCTCAAGCCAAAGATCTGATAAAGTATGTTATTCATACAAAAGTTGGTGATGGACCAGCGGAAGTCACAGACGGATTGCATTTGCTTAATGACGCTGGTTTACCATTAAATCAGAATTTTAATTGAATGTCAAGGTGGATATTAACGTATTGACTGCCATGGAGGCCCTGGTGGCTGGCAGCATGGTCAATACTAAAAGTACATATTTATAGTAAATGCATACAGCACCGTGGGGGACTCAGTGACCCCCAGCATGAAAAATGCTTCAAACATTATATTATCTATACTATTATAAAGAGTAAAGTTTGTGACATAGGAGGTAATCTCAGGAAGTACTGGTCCAATTTGAAAAATTCAGTGTTATATTGCTCATTCATCAAGGAAGTTTATATATCATCACGTTGACTGCCATGGGGGGTTCGGTGACCGACAGCACGGTCAATACTAAAAGCCCATTTTTATAGTAAATGTGGATACTAATCAATCATAATTGCATACAGCACTGGACCTGGTGACCCCCAGCATGAAAAATGCTTCAAACATTATATTATCTATACTATTATAAAGAGTAAAAGTTTGTGACGTAGGAGGTAATCTCAAGAAGTACTGGTCTGATTTGAAAAATGCTTTCAGTGTTATATTGCTCATTTATCGAGGACGGTTATATATCATCACGCTAAGACCAATAGGAGCACAACACCAATGAAGAATGTTTCAAAATTGTTTTTTTTTACTATGGAGAGTTAATGCTACGTGTTAGCACAAAGTAACTATTCCACACAGGCGAAGTCGCGGGCAGGGGCTAGTAATTTATATTATTTGCTGGAAACAATATTTCATCATATGTATTGCATAATGAAAAGTTCATGTTAGCACCTTGGACACACCATGGAATCCATCTGGCAGTCAATATGTTAACGGTATATTTAACTTCTTTTAGTTACCGGTGTAGGTGAATCGAGGTGGTTTGTTATAGTATTCTTTTGTTAGGTACCTACATGGCAACTATGTCAACTACAATGTTTAATGTAAAATTTGTTACGAGGTTAACTAATGTATTTGCATATTGATGGGTTTATTGTTATGTATGTCGTGATTGGTATTCACTCTTACTTCTAATATGAATAATTTATATTTTTATAAAAAGAAATAAAAATTGGATATTAATGTACATCTTTGTCATTTATTATTATAACTTATTATTACATTCACATGTAATAAACATAGGGACTTCTTAACTTAAGATATTTAATAAGAAAATAAAATAATCTTATACACTAACATTCAAGGAGATCACAAAAGAAAATGCTAACATTTGTTTATATAATTCCATTTATTTTTATCCTTCATACTTAAGAACTAGAAAAAAATAAATGAAACTACTGTTCCTTAGTTTTATCGTGCAGATACAGAGACCTGCCACACCCTGATGATGTTATCGGAGTAGCCAGCAAAGAGGGTTTGTCCATCAGTAGACCAAGCAAGGGAGAGGCATAGAGGTGGGTCTGTTTTGCCGTGTTGTAACTGGTCACTGACTTCAGGTTTGAGTTCTTCTACCATTTCCTTGCTTTCAAGGTCCTGGGGAACAAAAAAAAAATTATGTTAGGCCTAGAAATTGATAACCATAACAAAAATGACCACAAATTATTATTATTAATTTTGCTTTTTGATAAGTTATTTAGTCAAATTATTTTGGATATAGGATTTTATCATAAATATGTAGTATTTTATGCATTCTCACCCAAATCTTAATAGAAGGTCCATATGCAGCACAAAGCCAGTATCTGTTTGGTGAGAAGCACAAGGATGTGATAATATCATTGTGGTCCAGGGTGTGGAGGTGTTTGCCATCATTTAAGTCCCACAACATAGCCTTCATGTCCTTGCCTCCGGACGCACAAAGTGAGCCATCAGGGGAAACAGTCACCGTGTTCAAGTAGCCAGAATGACCCAGATGGTTGATCTTCAGCTTGCAGTTAGTCAAATGCCAAACCTGAGGAGATACAATACTATTTCATAAATGGGATCTTTTTATTTTTCAAGCTACAAGTGTAAATCATAGCTCAACATGTCAAAACATTGTCATTACGAAAAGAGAATATTTCTTAATATTTTATTCATTCATTTTTCATTGAAATGCCAATTGATGGTAAGTGATAGGCACACAATACACTGATCAATGCTTGATGGTAATTTTTTTCACTCCTAGAGATTATCTAGTGTTATGTTACATCAGAAAATAATCTAATGGTATGCATTGATTCTCCACTAAGACTTATTATACAATTCCAACCAACCAACTCTTAGTGTACAGCCAAAGTGAACGCTTAAATTGAGCAACGAGCATGCAGTGTTCGTTTCAAACAGATGCATTAACATGTAAGTGTCCTGACGGGCTCTTGGTCGCTGTACATCTCACCAAATGCATATACACCCACTTAAGAAGCCTTTAAGTTATGCAAATAGATTGAAGCACTATTTAAAACCTGTGATTTAAAAAAATTTACAAACCTTAACAGTTTTGTCCCAGCCAGCAGATACTATGATGGGGTTTGCATGATTTGGTGAAAATCTCACACAAGACACCCAATCACTGTGGCCATCGTCTTGAATAGTATACTTGCACTCTGCCAAAGTATTCCACAGCTTGATGGTCTTGTCTCGGGATCCAGATACTATCTGACGGTTGTCAACTGAGAATGCGACAGAGAGGACATCCTGTTCAAGAAAAAAATATGTTAATAAACTGGACCACAATTAAGATGGTACATGTGATTTGCAAACTAATTTTAGCATTAAGTACATGTGATACTACAGTTACTAAGTGATAAAAACCTTTGTTAGTGCAAAACCTCGGGTAGTGGCTATGTTACTTGGACAAGCTTCAGCTTACCTCAATTGTGACAGCATCAACATGTTCCTAACTCTTCTGCCTCGCAAAGGCACAAACACTTTAATCTTCTGCCTCGTATAGGCGCTAAACACATTTTTTCCACTATTTCTACCAAAAGTAAAAGTTCTATCACACCTTAGTATGGTCTTCGAAACGCCTGGTAGTCTTCCCGGCGGCAAGATCCCAAAGACGAAGAGTTTTATCCCAAGAGCCTGAGAGAGCGTAGTTACCATCGCTAGACAGTACAACGTCAGAGATGAAATGGGAATGGCCGTACAGACGCTTCTGTGGCACACCATAGTTGGACTCGTCTCTAGTCAATTTCCACACGATAAGAGTTTTATCTGAAACATACATTTATAAACGCATTAAATTTTTTATTCAATATGCTTGTATTCGTAGCAAAATTAATTTTTTATCAGCCCCATATCCGCTTGCCGCTCAGGTATCGCGTGGCAAAAATTTTTGTCATCATATATCATTATAATCAAAAATAATTGTACGTAATTAAAAATAGTATGCTAATATATAATCTTGTTGAAATTTCAGGAGAATAAATAGTGTAAATCTCGAGATGAATGTAGATTTAAAATAAACTTAAACTTATAATTACCTCGTGATGATGACAAAATCATGTCAGGATATTTTGGATTAGTCGCAATTTGAGTAATCCAGCCATTGTGGCCGCATAGCGTGCCTCTAAGTTTTAAAGTTTCAGTCATAATTATTTACTCCTCGAGCACTAGCCCAGCAGCCAACGCGCAACTCCTGACGTTCAGTAAAGAAAGAGCAAGATGTGACAGATATGTGGAGCTAAAATTTTGAGTGACAAATGGATTCATTTTTTAATTTATTTGGGCAACTGCATACCTGTTTGAAAAGCTTAAGTTGTAACTGAACTGACATTCACGCACTATTACCAGATAATTTATGTATAGTATAATATATACTGTCAATATATATGATGATATTATAACTAAAAAGCTGCTGTATATTCATATATATTTATTCGTTAATACTTTGCAGTAGTTTGCTGTAAGGAATTAAATAATATGGTGTATATATTTAATTTAAAATTCATATAAATCAAAAAGTTCAATAAATTAATTTTATTTATATAAATATTACACGTATATATTTCTTTATAGTTGATTATTTCAGTTTTACTAAAATTATTCTTTAAATTTGTTAATTAAAAGTTGAATATACTATATAATTTTCTTTATGAATATCTTTTAAAATTTAAAAATAATTTAAAAATGCTTAGATGTACTATAAACAAAAAGTGGTAATCGTGTTTATGTTTCGGAGGCCGCTGAATTTATTATTGTTTGATTATTCTCTGTTCGATCTACAGTTACAAACAAATTAATCCTAGCCTAATTTTGGTTAAACAGTTTTATAATTTATTTTTACTAACTGCTGATTAAGTACTTCAATTTTTGCCAGGGTCTTACTATGTTATGTAGTGGATTTTATTTGAACTTATATTTTTTGGCGGTGACATCTTGCATAATATAGTTTAGGCATTGTGCAAAACCTACAACGGTACATGTATTCAGATATGCTACAAAAATTCCCTGGAAAGTTCTAATAAGATAATCACTCCCTAGAAAAATTGTAGCCATAGCAAGAAACTCTGTAAGATATTACGTGTTTAATAGTGCTGAAAATATTTGTTGTAATTGAAACGCTATGCTGTTTTTTAATAAACTGGCATAGTTAAAACAAATGAAAGTCATTTTGGTTATCAAATTCATTCAGATACATATGTTTTAAAACATTTTATAGAGACATTTTAAGAGCAAAATTAAAAAATTCAATCATTACATATATCTTCTCTTTATTTTGATAGTCTCTTTTAAATGGACTTCATTGCAGAGATCCCACAAACGATGGCAAAAACGAAAACAATATCTTCAAGTTCAGTAATAGTAAGTATATACTTTGACTTGCATTGCAGTGCGTATATTTCTATTTCATATCTTAACGCAAAGCAAAATGAAATAAGACTTTTGAAATGAAACTAAATTGCCATCTAATTTATAGTATATTTTGGCCTCCGTTGGTGTTACATGTTTTGAGATACAAGCGTAAATCGTTCACAATAGTTTTTAAATATAACTATAATATTTATTTATTATATACACAAATAATATTAACGTAACACCTTAATTCTGTATATATAAATACATGTTCATATAATATGACATCGATTAAATCTACTCTGGATCATCATCTACGATCATCAAAAAAGGTAGCAATTTAATTTAATGTCGATGACGTTGCAGGGTTTTGTTAATACATTATTTAAATTATTATATTAAATTATGTTTGAATGCTTGTATATCAATGACGACCATACGATTCTAGATAAATTGTAATAAAATTTGACATAAGAGTCAATTATTATGTCATGCAAAACGTACATATTATAAAACTTTATATTTTACATTCTAGCGGGTGACAACAGTTAGTACATAATATCTTAATTGTATAAAATTAAAAACTGCAAACCAAAAACCTCAGTAAATATTTGAGTGAATTTAAATCGAGCAAAGTGTAAATAAAGTGAAAACCTTTATAGTCTATGACTATAAACATATCATTTTCATATATTCATATTATTTTTTTATCAACTCTCTACTTTGCCGCCTATTATTTTATACTTCAGCAGTAAATTCGTATTTCGATTTGCTTTGTAAAATTGAATGTTTCATCTTAGCCATTCAAAATTAATTGTTCTTCAATTGTGGAACTGTTTAAAAACGTAATAAGTATTATATTATATGTATTATGTGTATTAAATTAAATCGTACAATGGAATAGAACAGAAAATATTTATATATTGTAAAGTGTGAAACGTGTAGGCATAGACAATGCAACTTACATTCGAAATTCGAAAGAGATTTATTTAATATTATCTAGGTATTTCTTGAAAGTAATCTATGTTCTCTGATTGAATTTCTTAGTTCCGTTAGCCATTATATAATTTTGTATATATTCATTTTCATGTTACAAGTTTGAACGCATCCATAATTGGCATCACCATATAGTTCCATATCTATCCACCAGGAGTGTCTCTTCTGAAAATTGACGTCACGCAAACGCCATTTTGTAAAGTGTCCGCCGTAGTCAGTTTTCTAGGCACAGTGTAAAATATATAATTCTTATGGTTTTGTGTACATTAAAAACTTAAAGACAATCTATTACTCGCTTAACGTCCCGTACGTTAAATTCACAGACACACAGCATGGAAGACAAGGCGTCGTTAAAGGAACTGGATCAATGGATAGAACAACTAAACGAATGCAAGCAATTGACAGAAAATCAAGTTAAAACATTATGCGACAAGGTAACGTACTTAATTCATTACTTGAATGTTTCGTATGTTTGATTTTGGAACAGTAACGTTTTGGTTATGTTTTTTAAATAAGTTTTAGTCGGTAGCTATGTAACTTGTTTCCTGTACCTACATAGTGGAAGCGATCGTACTTCGACTTATAGGTTGTAGTGGTTGTAATGACTGGTATGGCAATATTTCCCTGATTACCAGTTTTGTGTAGAAGATTTGCACGTTCCGATATTATTTATTGGTGTTGTTATTACCACACCCAGCCATAGATCTTCTAGTGTATAATTGGTAGTCGGATATTTTTAGACGCCACTAATTTGTAATTGATTTTGTATATTTACAAAATAACAAATATGTTCTGTATTCGTGCTTATGTCATGTTATTGAGGTTTGTTGATTACGAAAAAATATATATTTCCTTTAGTCTACAGTGGATACAATTTTATATGATTCTGGCAATGGTATGCATATTTATCATATCACTATATCCTACAGTCCTACATCCTACAGTTGGTAAAATCAAATGTTTATTTATATTCTGAAGACTTACACTAATTTCAAAATTTTATGTTAGATACTATAAATTGAAAAATATTCATGTTTTGTACAAAGTGTGGTAGTATTTGTTATTTGAAGTTGTTTATGTAATTACGTTGTTGTAATGAGTATATAATTTTACTATAAAACGGATTTATTAGACATCAATTTCGAATATCGATTATTAACAATACTCCATAACCAAGTTTATGTTTTTGTTATTATGAAATAAGTTTTACCACCAAATACAACATATTATATGAAGTCCCTAGTGTAGAGAGTAAGGGATGGGAATTTGTGCTAAAAAACGAATGAATAGTCAATTGTAATAAACACATTCTTTAAACGCGGATAGAATCTTTAAAAGCTGATAGAATTGTCAGATTTATTACTTTGATTATGCTAAAAGTCACTTTTTTTTTGAGATTTTCCTCTTTATTTTGGAATGCAATACATTTTGATTTTGAAATAGGATTGAAACGTATATTAGAAACATCTGTCAATGAAACACATCATCGGGTTCCAATATTCCAATATTCGAAAGTATTTTTAGTGAAACTTATAAACACCTCTTTATTTCAGGTTTATTTCTAGAGTTTTTGCAATAATGAACTGTATAATTAAGATATTTTGTGTTAAATATTCGATCTATATACTTACTTTCAACTTCTCTTACTTTACCCATTATAATCTATATTATTTCATAAATATACCAAGTTATGTTTGTGATATAATCCTTGACAGCTTATTATTGTCCCATATTTCACATCTTATTGTTTGTAGATATCCTAGAAACAGTCAAAACCAAAATAACAGTTGAAGGGTAATGTTTGTAAACAAGTTTTATGTTTCACTGTAATAATGTACTTTGGTATAATTTTGTAAATAGGATAACTATTTTAACTTGATTCAAGTTCAAAACTACTGTAGAAGAGCGGCAATTAATTGCCACTGGATATGACAATTCTTTGAACAAATATTAACTAAAAACTAATTATAATATAAATATTATCTTTGCAATAAGGATGTTGAAGGATATAAAACAGAAATAAAATAAAATAATTCACACAATACAATTATATACATTTTCTAAGTGATAGAAATACATGGAAGGATAGACATTATTTGAGAGGGTCTTGCAATAACAGTTGTATTAATTGCTGTTGTTATCAGTTATCCTCTAATTATCTTGACATACTTAAAGGAATATTTGGGTTATTTCAACGTTATCATTATGTATGAATGGTAATTTGTTGAAATAAAATATAATTTGTGATGATTTCAGAATAATAGAGATATTAAAAATTATTATTTATATAGTACAATATACAAGGATATAATTGTTTCAATTATTTATTTTTATTGCTATCAACAATAAGCAAGCTGTTCACACAAGAATATTGAATATGTCATTAAGTATAATTTTGAATACATAATAATTACTGTTTTTTGAGCAAAGCAGGTGAAGTTTTGACAATTTTGAAAATTTATATTATCATCTTGTCATCATTAATATAGAAAGTATTGTGAATCGTAAATTGTAGTATGTATTTGCTTACACACTTTTACTGCATCTACTTAATTAATTTTTATTCCATAAACAGGTACAAATACATTGGTATACTATAAAAAGATTTTCATTAAAGTGCTGCACAATTTCCCTCTTTCTGTCTTAATACTTAAACATTTCTAATTAACCTCTGTATTACAAATAACATGTAAAACAATTAATAGTTAATGCAAATGTCTCAATATTTTTTTTTGTTTTGTAAGTCAATTTATGTTGTCGCTATCCACAATTCAGCCAGTATCATATGAAGAATATGGTAGTCCAAGTGAGAAAAGTTTTTATAAAAATGATGGATGGTAACTAAAAAAAGCTCTGATCCAAGTTGTTTAATCACTACATCTAAAACAAAAATAAAGTTAATAACACATACTTACAGTTAGTAGGACACATACAAACATAAATATTAACACATAAGAGTCAAAAATATATTGTATAGAATATAAATGTATATTATAACTAAAGTTTAGTTTTGTTCAGAAAAATTACCTACTTATAAGACTAATAAACGACGAGAAGGTAAGGATATGAAGGGTTTACATGCATATGGGGCACAAGGAATTTCACAAATAAGTTATTGTAAAGGAACAAGGGTATATTATAGTAACAGATCTATGTGATCTTCATCCAACTCACATTCAATAATAGAGCTGTCTCCAATTCTTATTTTAGCTGGATGAAGTTAAACCTATTTAAGATCAATGTCACTTTGGTTCTGCAATAATTTAGTCATTATTGCTTTAAAAAAATAGCAACATGTCATGCAATTTGGCAAATACCTGTGACCTCTATTTGTCAAATTAAGTTGTATGACAAATAAAGATGTGATAGTCAGCATAAGAGTCAAAAATATATTGTATAGAATATAAATGTATATTATAACTAAAGTTTAGTTTTGTTCAGAGAAATTACCTACTTATAAGACTAATAAATGACGAGAAGGTAAGGATATGAAGGGATTACATGCATATGGGGCACGAGGAATTTCACGTATTAGTTATTGTAAAGGGACAAGGGTATATTAGAGTAATTATAGTAACAGATCTATGTGATCTTCATCCAATTCATATTCACAAATATAGTGGTCTCCAATTCTTATTTTAGCTGGATGAAATTAATAAACCTATTTAAGATCAATGTCACTTTGGTTATGCAATAATTTAGTCTTTATTGCTTAAAAAAAAGCTAGCAACATGTTATGTGTGACCTCTATTTGTCAAATTAAGTTGTATGACAAATAAAGATGTGATAGTCAGCAAAGCTATTGCAAGAGTTAGGGTCGAGAGTAATTTGAAAGAATATTATGATATGGCTCTTCCTAATATTTTGCTGTATACTATATAGATAGTTTAATCCCGAAAATTTACAAAGTTACCATTCTGTGTTCTGGTAAATTTATTTTTAAGTAATACGGTCAATTGTTCACATTAAACAGAAAATGTGTTTGGAGTACATTATGTGTAATTAGGGGGTTCATACTGATTTTTAAATCATGTCACAAGTAGGGTCCGTCCACGGTCTGGTGTGGTATGCTATTTTTGTAATTTATATGTTTTGAGTCTCTAGTTCGGCTGCAGTGTATTATAAATTGTCGTAATTAATCTTTTTACATAAAAGTTTTTTAATGTACGCTCCAAATATGAATTATTACTGAACATTTGTCAGTGAAAACGGTGACTATTTAATTTGTTAGGATACAACTGTTAATTAATGATATGGGAAAACACAATGCAAATGATACATATGTGTTATTTGAATAACATGTATTCTAAAATTAAATTTTCCTTTATAGATGATATGTCACTAGAATCTATAAAACCAGTATGTATATTGTAGTAATATTTGGCTGTACAATTATTTGTCATCCTGTGACATTGTAGTATAAGTACTTTAATTTTAAATTCTGTCTACACTTTTCAATGTTATCATCATGTCCTTAATGATTATTTGTAGTATTACCAAGTAAAGTCATTGTTATTTAAAAGGTTATAGAACCTAGGTTCACTTGGTAATATTTGACTTGAGACTTCTAGGTAAAGATGATGTCTGTAAAAAATCTGACAGACTTGATCTGTTCGGAATCTTTTTTTTAAATTTATTGGTTCACAAAACTGACTACAATGTAGTTATAGGTACATAAAAATGAACAATATTGAAAACTCATGCGATGATTGCACTCTTCTAGATGTGTACACAGCATGCACATAAGATAAAGAAAATCAAATACTATGCGGTTTAGCCGAAATTATACCGATTTGAAATATCGGTTCTATCATTTTGTACTTGTATACCTTAAAAACACTATTTTTCGTTGACTTAGTTGTAGACGAGTGTAATACTTTACGATCGTGGTAAGCCTGCCTATCGATTGTTGATGTTTTAATCTATATAAAAAACAATGAATTGAAGAAAACGTTTAAAAAATAACCTCTATACAAAAAAGTAGGTGGGTCAGTAGAGGGAGATTTTAAAAAACAATGATAGAATTAACATTCAGTTGTAGTGCAAAGTGAAGCTTCGGTGTTATTTTCTTCGTTAGTGCACACACACATGCTAATACACATGGAAGTGGAAGGGTTTTGTTTTTTCCCTTATCGAAGTGAATTAGTTCAGACGAAAGAAATTATCCGACACGAAATACATATAAGAGCTACTGAGGCATAAATGCTTGGTACACATATATATCTCACTAACTTATATACGTATGAATATGTAGTAAGCTACATACAGCTTAGGTTAAACTCAGGTAGCGAATTGCATAAAGTAGGCAACAGCCCGAGCCGAGGTGTGCCGTGCACCCTTGAGCTAGTTGTGAAAATGAAATCGGTGGGGGTACCTTAAGCGCTCGGCTTGGTAGTCCGGTGAAGCTGTTAAGGCCTTACTAGGCCAATAGCGTAGAGAATCCGAAAAAAATAGTTATCTTCATTAGTACCCAACCCCGTACGAAGCTAGAAAGAGTAGTCGGTACTTAATAAACACTGGTATGTGTTATATATTTATAAATATAATTTGTGAATATCGAATTATATCTTGTAGTTACGGATGTCTTGTATAAATATTTATACTAATACACAGTAGAACACGTTACACCCACACGTGATCTCCACAATATAGTTGTTGCCGTTTGCAATTTTATTGCAGACGAGAAGCCGGTTGAGCTCCCCCACTGCGGTTTAATTGACCTATGCGTTCGTTTGTTTATATACGCCGAGTTCCGTATAGAACTACGCATTGGAATCGCATCGCAGGATTATGAAATGTTTTCCATTTTGAAAGGTTTTCTCTCGTTTTTGTTTTACCCTTCAATCGTACTTCGAAGTAACATTGATCTAGTGGAATTGCGTTCGGAAACTGCGCGATTGGATGGATTCGAATCTATCTATATATAAATAGGCAAAGAGTTCAGTACCTTTTCTCCTCTGTTTACCAACCGATTTTCTTTATTATTACTTTGTAGCTATTGACGCATTTTAATGTTATCAATAAAAAAATGAAAATAGTTCGTTTTTTTCCGTACCATCGAGTAGTCGTATCCTTTTTTTATAAGTCTCTAAACTTCACGATCTTTATATCTATTCATCTACAAGATTTGTACGCTCTTTGTCAATAAAACCTCCATTATATTGAAATTAAAAAGAAATCATTACGGTTGAATTTCCATTGCTGGACGACCACTAGTCCAAATAACTCTGATTTTTCAGTAATCTATACTAATATTATAAAGAGGTAAAGTTTGTGAGTTTGTGACGTTGTAGGGGGTAATTTCAGGAACTATTGGTCCGATTTGAATAATTATTTTAGTGTTATGTAGCTCATTTATCGAGGAAGGTTATATTATACTAATATTACAAAGCTGGAGGGTTTGTTTGTTTGGTTAAACGCGCTAATATCAGGTACTACTGGTCCGATCTGAAAAATTCTTTCTGTGTTAGATAGCTCATTTATCGATATCATCACGCTAAGACCAATAGGAGCGGAGCACCAATGAAGAATGTTTCAAAATCGTTTTTTTTTCCAACTTGGGAGCTTCTGCTGCGTGTTAGCGTCAGCATGAAGTAATTATTCCACGCGGACGAAGTGAAGGGGCTAGTTGTATATATATTGTTGAGACCACCACATACCATTGCGAGTGGCAGGACATGCTAGTTGAGTTAAACTTGATAGCCACCATATCTCAAGTGTGACTTTCTCGGTGGTCGCTCGCTTAAACGTTTTGCTTTTGGGAAATAGACGACTACTGTACTGTACGACTGAATGTAGATTCAATTTTCAATCTCGGTGATTGGGTCTCTTTATCTTACTACATAGCTTTCACTATGCACATGACGATATTAATTCTTCAGAGTGTTTCTATTAGATGTAGATACCTCGATCGTCGCACTTGCGTGGTCCAAGAATTTTTATCACCTTTCAAGTTTAAATATGTCGCCAAGCACCCTGCCCCGCACGTGTTTTAAATCGAACTCGTGTCATTTTTTTTTACTATATAATACTGGCATATCACCGCATGTACAATATTATATTAAAAAAATAGTCAAAGACAAAGTTATATTGTACACAATATTATACCCCTTTAATTTATTAAGATAATATAAGCTGTACTTCTGTTTGTACACGTAATTCTTATATCAAATTTTATGATAAATAACTTTTCTATGGGACACTGACCTATAAAATTATATTTTTTCACTGTTTGTAAGATTTGATTAAAAAATGCCTGACAATTTTTTTTTTAAATGTTGTATACGGGAACTCTACGTCGTTCTCCAATCGATATGTTAGAGATTAAGAATAATGATTTTTAGAATTCGTTAAATATAAATAAATAACTTTTTTAAAAAATTTATTATTAATCGATTTTAATGCAAATTTGTATACAAGAAACATGTGTCATTAAAAAGTTGTAAGGTTTAATGAATTATCAATAATGACGTCATTTTATTTGCATTTATTTTTCTATTATAGTTTTCATATTTTATAATGGTTTATTATATCTAATACTATATTACTATTACTGAGAACACTTGGAAATCACGAATCCTGAAAAAAAAACCCAGAAAATGTAGTCCTCGGGAATAGTCTAAAGTTGGCTAGTTTTCTGTTACATAAAACTGGCAATATAACAAGCAAACCGTAATCTTGAAGAACTTCGTATTTAACCGGAACGAAAAATTGTAAGGCTAAAAGAGCCCATTACACTTCGTAACTATATAATAATAATCATAAATACAGTGGTACAACAAAATAATCCCAAGGAGGGTTGATGTCAGGCAGGCGGCCGATCGTAAAAATTAAGCCAAATCATATACCACAACATGACAAACATGTTGTACCGACCCTACTTATGTGGGATAAGGGTAAGAAGAAGTAGAAGAAGACTTTGTAAATAGTAGATGTAAAAATCATGCGAAGAAACTAATTGTCAGTGGTAAATTAAAACTAGTTCAGTATAGGCTAGGTTTGTATTGTTTAAAATGCATTTCAAGTGTAAAATCGATTAAAATTTCCTGTGTTGTTTAAAACCTAGATGATAAATGATGACTCATTATATCATCATTAACATCGTTTCGTGAATCATTATCGCAACGTTATTGTTATAGGGAACAGGTTCCTTATATCGCGTTATGACTAATTTCTTATTTACACGTGTCTTTTTTACCGGCAACGGGAAAATATGTAATTTTCCAAGACGAGGTGGTGAAGTAAAATGACGTAACTTTAAAATTAGTATACTTTAGAATCATTGTTTTACTGTGTGAATGTTTTTTTTTAAGCTATAATCATTGATATACAAAAACCTAATATGCTCACTTAACGTCTCACAGCCGGCACACAAAAATGAGTGCATAATTTTGGATTATGAAGCCATTTCAAATAGTATCGCGTCACTTTTTTCCTTGTAAAAACAACTTTAAATCGTTCAAGGGTAAGGTTGAATTTGCAAAATTGTAAGTTTATCGCATAACTATAACCACGTATATATATTAGGGAGTTTTTGCGGCCGCTTTTGATCGCTAATTTTATTCGAGACTGTGTCTTGGGTTTTTTTTATGTCAACGGCTATAATGAAAATACTGTTCTTTTGAACCGAACTGAAAACTACTGAACATATTGGCTTGGGACAATCGATTATTCGATGCGGAATTTTTCGTAGAAGGTTCTAGGTTTTTATTTTTTGGATTCGCTTAACCCTTTAGCAATATTTTTAAAGGCCAACGAAGCGGTCGGAAATTTGCTAGTATTGTAAAGATTTTAATGTATGACCATAATGTCATGTGATATTAAATGACGAGAAGACATAAGGTTAGTTAAATTGTAAACCTCGAGATCTGAGTCTCATGTGCATCTTCCGCAATACACACATAGGAGCTATGGGACCGATTTTCGACATGAAAGTAGAAAAACCACGAGAACGGAGTCTCATGTGCACCCGCTAGAATACATATATAGGAGCTTGGCAACACATTTTTAACTTGAGGGTAGAAAGTCAGGCCGGAATTAGAAAATACCCTACAGTAGCTATGGTTTATGGCTATGGTTTCGATCATCACATGTATCGAACCTTCGTCGGTCGACATTAAGTCGGAACTTTACTACTAAACTATTATCACTTCGATTCGCAGGTTTTTTTTAATAGAAATAATTTTGTTTTTCTATAAAAACTAACCGGATGTTTATTCCTGCGACAATATATGTATATATGTATATGTATAATATATGTATATGTCGCGTAAACGGAAACCTGCAGAAATGTCTCGTAATGGAAACTACGGTATCAAGTTTAGCTTACTTGTATTTAATTTGATATAATCTATGCGAAGATTTGATACGTTTAATGCTATTTTACTATTTTTTAATTTCTTTAAACACGTACCTTCATTATTCAGTTTCCTTTTATTGTATTCTTTCAAAATTATTAACGTTTATCTTAACGCTGTTAATCGTAAAATGAAAATGTATAAATAATTAATTAAACTTTATATTTTTCATGGAAATTTCTGATTTATATACACTAAGGTATAAATTATTTTTAAAGTTTAAAAATGATGTAATGTTTGTTCGTCACATGAATTTTAAATAACATTTTGTTTTAAACTTATAAAATAAGTTAAAGTATTTTTTGTCTGAGCTAATCTCGCGAAACGGCTCAACCGATTTTGACGGGCCTTTTACTGTCAAATAAGGATTTTTCTATAATATTATTTAGGTAATGTATTATTACGTTTTTATATAGGGGTTAAGCAATATTCATAAACGAGCCATGATCAAATTACAATCATAGATATAAAAAACTAGTCTATAATAAGTCCTAATGAAGCAATTTTATCGAGAATGGCAGTCGCAGACACCAGATAATTAAAAATGGAATAATATTGGGCTTCAGATAACTCATGCTCGTAACAGTAGGTGTTGAACCGATAACCGAAGAATCATTCGTGACTACTTCTTAACAAGTAATTTTTATTATTTTCTATATTTTTCAAAACAATTCTGTGAGTAATACTTTATCGTTGGGCGAAGATATAATAATAATCATAAATACAGTGGTACAACAAAATAATCCCAAGGAGGGTTGATGTCAGGCAGGCGGCCGATCGTAAAAATTAAGCCAAATCATATACCACAACATGACAAACATGTTGTACCGACCAATGTGTTTTAAGATGATAACACACAAAACTCAGAATGGAACCACAGATTACACGGGTCAACGCGAAATTTCGATACTTTGGGTTATAATTAGACGTTCCACGAATTCCAAAAAAATCCTAGGGCTATCTATGCTGGATTTCGAATTGATATTCCACCTGCCATCAACCGTTCTGTGGTGGTACACAATGAGATGCCACTTGGGAATTTCAACGCATAGTGTGTGTTATATTACTCAAATTAGCCAATTACATGAAACCATTACATGCATCACAACATTCGATGTTGATTTGCGGTGATAGATTCAGAACCGGATTGGAAAAGCAGATACCTGTATGAGCAAAAACAATTAATTTCCCAAGAACATTAAAAGAAAGTGCAGTGTTGTGTTTTGTATAAAGGTACAAACGAGTTTATACACATTTCGAGCATAATAATTGGTATCTACATATATTAATCCAAATCTCTTTTTTTCATCAATTTTGTAGTAAATATGTACTAAAGGGCACCGATTATGAGTATGATGTTAGATTTTTTTTGTCTGTTGGTTTGTATGTCCGGAAGTAACAAAAAAACGGCTTGATTGATTTTATGATATTTTGTACCCAGAAAGTAATGCTATTTCTTAATAGCGAGGCACCGGAATTGTAAGCTTTAAAAATAAACAGTTTCATTTTAATAAACATGTTAATTGAACTAAAAATATCATTAACTAGTAGGTAGCTGCTGTAACTTTATGCACATTAATTACAATCTAACGCCTAATAACGTTAAAATATAGGTCACATAGTACGTGGGTGTAATATCGCTTCCTATTAGTGAAAGAATTTAAAAAATCTGCTCATTAGTTTTGGAGATTACGTGCATATTTATAAATTTTTCCTCATCCTCTTATTAGTATGGATTTATAGAATTGCAAAATGTAAAAAATTAACATATTTTAATATTAAGAAGTAGGAAGTGATTTTTTTTTTGATTGAACAATGGCCGTCTAACTGGACAAGTAATACGCACAAATTATCTACTATATTTTAATTACGTGTCCATTAGATCATATTTTGAATTACGTAATGTACCTATTGTATCTATAGTTAGAAGTAAATAATGTTTATAAGTCAATGTATTTGCATATTATAAATTTTTACTAATAATGAATACTAACTAATGGTAATAATGTTCTGAATAACTTTAGGTTATTAAAGAGGCTTCTTTTTATTGTATCAAGGGTCTGAGCTGAGAATAAGCAAAGTATAATCCAAGAATAATGGTCGTGATTGTCACGCTTGCAGGAGCGTTTCGCCTGTAGGCCTGTACATTGCCTTTTTCCTAAACTTTAATAATATGAAGGTCTCTATGATGGTTTGTTTATGAGCATCGTGGCATAGTATAATTTGAAAGATCTGTCATTCGTCTTGTCTATTAGAAATAGATGTTTAGGTGTGTGGCTTGTGTGTGTGTATTTTCACTTCTTTGATTATTTCGAACTAATTTTACTATTATTTTTTTGTTACGACATATGTTACTAGATGGCACTGTTATGTAGTTGTGGGTTCTTTAGTTTTCTTTGCCAACGACATTTCGGCGAATAGACGTCAAAACTGTACTCTAATATTATTTCATTAATATAAACTATATATCTTGTTCTAAAGGTTAAATAATTTGTTTGTATTGTTTTTATTAGAACTAGATGTACATATTTTAATCTATATCTGTGCATATAATAAGAGAGTAAAACTAACTAACGTGTCTTTACTTTTTAGATTTTTGTGAATGAAATTGTTGCAGGTATCTTGGCATAAGTAATAAAATACATTTCAAGCATTTTTAGAAATGTCTGTTAGTTTGAACACGCACCACTGCTAAAATACAACGTTCACGATAAAACCTCACCAATCATAAAGCATTTCCTCGAGTAACATTTAGTCTTGGGTTCATTAAAATCGGTTCACTATATCAAAAGGTGTTGTAATTTTAACGACGACGCGACTTAGTACGAGAGAAAAGTTGATCAGTAAATGGACTTAATACATTCAAATGATTTTATTAGTCCCTTGTTTGTTATATTAGATTCCACACGGACGAAGTCGCGGGCACAGCTTGTTATAAATAAAAGTGATGAAACGTTAATAATACAACTTTTGCAGTACCGCTCTATAGGTATATACATGTCTATAGGTCACAGGTATTAGTTCTATTAAAGAACTAGACTTCTCTATTATACCAGATGACTGTTTAGATAGTAGCCATATTTCTGGAGGACACTCTGCACTCGATTCTCGTTCTAAATCAATAAAAAAATAGGTGCTTAATGTTGGACCTGGTTAGCTAGAAAAATACAAAAATTATTACACAATTCTCTACGCGTCTATGTTAAATACAGTGTCAATGACCATCGGGTAGTTTCACCTTTATCTGAAAGGGAACGTCAAGAACAAAACAAAAGGGTTTATTGCCCGTTTTACTATCGAAAGTTATTAACTTCGGGTCGCCCATTGTAGCTTTTGGCAGCGGTCACTGCACTTAGATTTACTATTTTATTTACACGTTTGTAGCCATACTTTTGAAAGGCTTAGAACAAACTTTAACTTAGGTTTTCTTGGTTGTTTATTATAGTATTTGTTTTAATATTATTATTTTATATGTTAAATGTGACCATGAAGTGTCATATCCTACAACACTGCGAGTGCCTAAACAGTCACCTGGTATAATGTACTCTATGGTGTACAGTGTTCGCGATGTTTCACAAAATTTATTTCCTACCGTTGTACAATGCCGACAAAACTGTCGTGCATATAACATAACTTACGACTTAGTAACGTAATATACACGCGCGGTTTATTGATATAACATGCTTTCCTCTCTAATGTTTGCGTTAATCGTCTCGTCTATATTTAACTGTTTCACACATTCACGTGTACTTTATAAACACTGTGGTGGTCACGTTCCTACGATATACACTGTAATAATTACTTTATGTCGTTCGTCTACTGTATATGGATCGTTGCAAAGTTTTTAAACGTTTCTGACCTTTTTAATGAAGTTTTGACATTTAGGTACATCAGAAAATATGTAAATTCCATTATCTGTTCCTTATTACTTTACAAGTAAAAGATATACGAGTGACTTCTTTACGTAACGATGATTTTCATACTCTTATCTTACCTACACAGCCGTTGTGAAGTGGTGCGCTCACGTACATACGGCAATTAATTTTTATTTATATACTAGCGGGCCCGGCAGACATTTTCCTGCCCTGATTATAAAACAATCCTTCAAAAATTATATAACAAAATGTTCCTCATTAATCACTTTATGCACTGGTGAAAACCGCATGAAGATCCGTGCTAGTTTTTGAGTTTATCGCGAACAGACAGACAGACAGACGCGGTAGGGGACTTTGTTTTATACTATGTAATGATAATATACAATACTAGGTGATGCCCATGTCTTAGTCTGTGTTGTTTTTTTATTTTAATAACTATCTAGAAAAAATTTATAGAATAATATAGTTTGCTTACACATTTTTTTAGTCTACAAATTCTTACAAAAATCATAGTTTCTTAAAACTTTGTAATAAACTAGCTGTCCCGCGACTTCGTCCACGTGGAACCTTATGTAAAATACGGTTATTTAAAACTGATGTAGTTTGTACTCACGTGATCATTTTTCAACGAAAGGTATCGTTATATTATTAAAAACGTATCTACTAGTTTTTCATTATTTTCCACGTTCCTCAGCAAAAGTAAAGGGTTAATATGTAAAAAGCTACTTACGCGGCACGTACAATACTTTTTACCAATCCTTTAAAGAACATATTAACACTGTTTCGTACACTTGAAAGTAGATACTTAATATTTTATGAAAATATTATCACACTATTGCTTTCTTTTATATACGTATAAAAGTAAAATAATAAAATATTTTCCGCAAATATTTATTCACGGTCTGTTCTCGGCGGGGAACAAGACGCCAATGAAGTTAAAAGATGGCGTCTCTCTATAAATACGCCTCTCTGCCATGGTGGGGCGAGACAAGAAGGGTATATGACCGGAAGTCAGATGTATTTTAACTGTCAAAAGTGGGCATGCCGGCGGGAAACGGAAGTGCCTATCTCATAAGTAAGCTTCGAATAAGGTCAAGTCAAATTAATACAGTGATTAATAAAGCCATCTGAATGTATTAAATCCATATAATTATCTACTTCCCTCTCGTACTTAAGTCGCATCGTCATTAAAATTACAAGAACTTTTGATGAACCGAATGGATTTTAATGAAACAAAGATTATATGTTACTTCAAGATATGCTTTATGGGTTTTTATCATAAACGTAGTACTTTAGCAGTGATGCGTGTCCAAACAAACAGAGAGACGGACAGGTAGACATTTCTAAAAATAATTGAAATGTATTTTATTACTTCTTCCAAGATACGTGCAACAATAAAAAAAAAAAACTAATACGCTAGTTTTACTTCTTATTAGATATCTAATGCTGTAAGAAGTAAAATTAATAAAAACTTATTGAAATCTATCGAGTACTCTTTGCGTGATGCGCGCGCAACCACAGACCTCATTTTTTATATAGACTTGATATAACATGTTACATATTATTTAACTTCAACCTTTGTATGAAAGCTTATAAATGCACAGTCGTAATAATATTACGTATAGTAAATCCTCTTCCAAGATTGTATTTAATGCTATAGTCAAATGTTATTTAATTTTGTTAAACATAATTTAGAGATAAATAGAGCCCTAACTGGAGCCTGTGACTTTGTTCACGTGAAAATAGTTTTTTTGTTTTAATTGTGGGCGATCATTATTATCACCTAAATCACTTGTATGGAAAAGACTACATGGCATTTGTTTTATGTAACATTCTTCAGAATTTCAGAATCGATACCAGTCTATCGCTTAATTTATCTGTAAAAGACTAAATAATTACCTAATTAAAAAAATTGGCCCACAAATGAAGATATCGACATGAAAAACATACAATTCTCATCCGGTCTGTTAAAAACATGTTTTTAATATTTTGATTTGAATAAAGTACCTTTAACCTTTGATAGTTTAAAAAAAGAAAAGTGACACCAGTGACCAGAGAAGTTGAGGAGTAATAGGCTAGCATGGTATGGGCATGTCATGAGGAGAGATGAAAACCATGTAACTAGAAAAGTGTTGAGTATGTTAGTGGACGGATATACGAGTAGAGGAAGACAGAAAAATGTATGGATGGACTGTGTGAAAAATGATATGTGGGTAAAGGTGTGAATACTGAGATGACATTTGACAGGAGAGAGTGGAAAAAGAAAACATGTTGTGCCGACCCTACTTAGTTAGGATAAGGGTAATGATGATGATGAGTTTAAAAAAAGTAAAGAAATTTTTTTTTTATCGATGGAATCTTCATAAATAGGTCTTTTTTTTAATAACCTCCCATTATTTATGTTTTTGCAGGCAAAGGAGATATTAACGAAGGAGTCCAATGTGCAAGAGGTGAAATGCCCTGTAACCGTGTGCGGCGATGTTCACGGTCAGTTCCACGACCTGATGGAGTTGTTCCGCATTGGGGGACGCTCGCCCGACACCAACTATCTGTTCATGGGCGACTACGTGGACCGCGGCTACTACAGCGTTGAGACCGTCACACTGCTCGTCGCTCTCAAGGTATACTTACTATACTAACTTGTCTATATCTTCTTTACGAGCAATCCTAACTAATGTTATATATATATTTTTTTAATGTCAAAAGAGGCAAACGAACTGATGGGTCACCTGATGTTAAGTAATTACCACCGTCCATAGACATTAGCAACACCAGTGGAGTCGCAAGTGCGTTGCCAGCCTGTGAAAGGGGGAAAGGAGGTGGGCCTCCGGCGCTCTCGCTGACCGAACGAAACGCAACAATACAACCACTGTTACTTCACGTCGGTGTTCTGTGAGAAGGTGGTACTACCCCGGGCGAGCCGACCTATTCGCGCTCTGAAACCAATAATAGCTTCAGCGTGGCTCTACCACCAACAAGCGTGGTAAATGCCACGAAAAGTGTAGTACAGTACAAACGTAATAGCGTCTGTCGGGAGATAAACAATCATTAGTCGGCGCGTCGCTGACATACCAGTTTGCTTCTGTAACTTGGGTATAGAAGTCAAAATGAGCTAGATTCAATTTTAATTGTTCATAATGTTTTTTTTTAACATGTCCTCTTTTTATACACTGAGAATGAAGTTCAAATATTGCCATTCATAAGGTTTTTAGTTTTTTTTTCTGATCTTTATATTTTACGTGTACAAAATTTGAAGATCTTGAAAAATAACGTTAAATATTAGGCTGAAAATTTTTTTTTTTTTTTCCTCGAACTGACTACGCTATTGACCATGCGAGGTCTTAAAAGCTTCACCGGACTACGCTGAAATTGGATTTAGCTTATTTTTAAATGTAACGACTCATATACTTGCGGACTGTTAAGTTTTAATATTTTGCACGTGTACATCGCATACGAACCTAATAAAGAGTAGTGTCCAATTTCTAGACCGTATTTATCATTGCTATAAATAAACATTATCAATCCGAAAGTATGTCCATTTGTTTGTTTATTACGCTTTCACGCTCTAACTTCTCAACCGATCATTATGAAATCTTGCTTACACGTTGTCAGGGGTAAAAAGAGAAATATAGGATACCTTTAAATAGACAGGGTACCTTTAAAAAGACATGGTACTCTTTCCGAGGCTTTGATCAAATTAAAAAGAGAACCGCGAGCGAAAGCTGCTTGCTAGCTAGATTTGGTTATTCTAATTCTTATTTCTTTATTTTCTCACTGTGAAGTGGTGATGCAAGAACATTCTCGACTTTTCTTTCGATATTTTTCTACATCGTCCGGCGGTAATGTTAGTAGTGAAATTACATAAAACATACGCGCAATAATAAACATTACATGAAAAATAATTCCAACCGGTGCATGTGCACATCGGTGTGTTAACGGAATGAATTCATTGAATTAAATTTTGTTTCAACGTTATCTTGTTTCTCTAAACTTAGAAGTCATGACGCGAAGCAAGTTTGAATAAATAATTGATATATAGAGTACTAGCCTCTGCCCGCGACTTCGTTCGCGTGGAATAAGTTACTTTGAGCTAACGCTAACACACAGCGGAAGCTCTCAAGAGGAAAAAATACCCGATTTTAATACATTCTCCATTAGTACTCCGCTCCTATTGGTCTTAGCGTGATGATATATAGCCTATAACCTTCCTGGATAATTTAGCTATATAACACTAACTTTTCAAATCGGACCAGTAGTTCCTGACATTACCCCCTACAACGTCACAAACTTTACCTCCTTATAATATTAGTATAGATGGCAGAAATCATTCATATTTAAGGATAGGAAGCTTGTAGAACTGTGAAGTTGATTTCTGTCGATGTGAAGAGGCGAACGTTGTAAAACAGCGATTCCCAACTTGTGCTTTGAATACCCCCGAGTGTCCGAAATTATATTGATAATGGCGGAAGTACTGAGAAGTTAAAGCAGTTTACTTATCTAAACATTACTGTAATGTATTATATTATACTAATGTCGCAATGAATAAATAATAAAATTATAAAAAAGTAATAAAATGCTGTTTAATGTACATACAGTTATATAAGCTCTTTATAAATCACAAGTCTCTAGAGACATTACTAAGTATATTTCATAATTTAGATTGACTATAGATAGACCTTAAGAGAAACGAGGCACTTTTTTAGGAGTAGGTATGGAGCACTCAAGGGAGATGTGCTCATGAATGAAAAGTTTTATTAAGGACAACTGGAACGAAAAAAGGTTAGGAAGCATTGTTCTAGAAGTATTTTTGATGTTGAGTGTGATCCATGGTTCAGTTACTCATTACCCCTGGAAATAAAGATGTAATTTCTCGCATGTTAGTCCTATCACAGTGGTGTATGAGGATTGTTGAGAAAAATTTGCAATCTTGGTACAGTCTTTAATAATAAATGTCCAATTGTTTTAACTGGACTGGCGACAGTTCAAGATCCTTCTTGTATTGAACCCGTCTCACATTTCGGCCGGTTTTTATTATAGAATACTACTTTAGATTTTGCACTGTAATCATTCTAAATTTGACGCTCATTTTTTTTACGATAGAGCAATAAAAAGTAAAGGAAAAACACGTTTCTTGTATAGGCCCCACTAAATATTTTGCTTTTGGTGGTTCTATTATTTGTTGAAGTATTCGCTAATCTTCTTAATAGTCTTTGAAACTTTAATATGGCCACCTGTTACTGTATGAATTATATCACCTTTTACAAGTAGTGCGGTCTACGTAGTCTTAGCAATAGAATGCCTTTACCTGGAACGAAAATGTAAAATGTATTGTGCTTATAACTACATCTGATTGGATCCGCATTACAAATAAAAAATAACTATAAATGATAACGATACCTGAACGAGAAATAATGTAAGTCCAGAATAAAGAGTGACCATACGAAAGTAATAATATTATAACCGAAAACATTTATACTAATATTTAATATAATATATAAAAAAATCAAATTATTAGAATAGATGTTACTGAATGTACCTCTAACTACAGATGTTTTTACAGTTTCTTTACTAAACTAACTCTTTTCCCATTTCATCCCAAATACCATAATTACGAGTACATCAGCCCGTAAGAGACCCACTGCAAAGCAATAGGCAATATTCCAAAGGGAAATATACTCATATTCACTACGTCAGCTCACGACGTATTATCGGTTTCAAACTCCGATAAATTCACAAATATATATTTTCCCCACATACGCTGTGACTATAAGAATATTTCTCAGCTTCAGAGTCTTCCTCATTATGTTTTTATTCACCTCCAACCAATAGTGTTACCAATTTAAAGTAATAAATGTAAACATAGAAAAATGCAGACATAGAATTCATATTCCACCAGTCAAATTACTTGACCACCAGAAATATGCTTACATATGAACTTTTCCAAATTGTGTCGATTTACTTGCTCTATCTGTGATGTTCCCTATACGGTCTACATAGTCATCCGTCTCAATTAGTTATAGTGTCTGAATTAGTAATTAGATGGTAAAGCCACGCTGAAGCTATTACTGGTTTCAGCATGAATGGGACGGCTCGCTCGGGGTAGTACCACCACCCTTTCATAGAAAACCGATGTGACGTAATAGTGCTCGCATTGTTGTGTTTCGTTCGGTTAGTGAGAACGCCGGAAACTCATTTCCTCTCCTCCTCCTCCTTTGCCCTCTTCCCCCGAACACAGGCTGGCAACGTATTTGCGACTCTCCTGGTGTTGCGTATGTAACATATCTACAACTTTTTAGTTATAATATCATTGGTTTTGATGGTCATTTAGTTATATCATCATCAACGAATGGATTTTTTGTCACTATATAAAACTGATAATCTATGTCGATAAAAAAAAGATCTAAACCATTTCTAAGTCGATATCTGCTCCGTTTTTGTCAATTGTTACAGATTGCATTGCACTTCATTTGAGTTTGATATCACGTTTAAACTCAAATGAGCATATAAATACCCTTTGAATGAGGCTAATACCACGGTCATTAACATTATTCTTATGTACTTTATTTCATTTTAAAGTTTTATGTAAACTCCTAAGAACACACTCCTTATAATCGACTAACGAGTTCTGTTCGAAATGGCGAATGTAAATAACAAGAATGAACTTTAAAATGCTGTTCGCCCTTGAATATAATGCATGTTGTCTTGCAACGTTTATTGAAAATCTTTTTTATCATATCTATTATTATTGTATCTACTTTATGGACAAGTAGAAACACGTTTCGTTTTTAGGAAAGCAAATTCATTCGTTAAGCGAAATTTGTTCTTATTCCCTTTGAGGTAGGAACGTTTTTGAATATTACATATTCATCCAATAATAATGATAACGGTCTATATAAACTTTGATAGCTCAGTAGCATAGATGGAGGAAAAATACCGCAATGAACCTAGCTATTAGGTATGGTTTGGTGTAACTGACTTTATTGTCAACCATTTGTTTGTTCCGATGGATGAATTATGCTATGTAATCTCTTATAAATGTTACTGCATGTTATTATGGTTAGTCAAATTTATAATTATCATCTTCTTACCCTTATCCCACCAAGTAGGGTCGGCACAACATATTTTCCTTTTCCAGTCTCGTCTATCAAATCACACCTTTTACACACGTACCATTTTTCACACAGTCCATCCATACCTTTTTCGGTCTTCCTCTACTCCTATAGCCAAATTGATGGCTCTCAAATGCAGTTGCCGGCACACACCTAGGAGTGCTTGGCGACAGATTTTCAACATAAGGCTAGCCAGCTTAGAAAAAGTCCTGTCACCAAGAAATCTTAAAATGCATGCAAAACTCTAAATCGGTTGAAATTGTGGTTAATCACTATGAACAAAATAAAGTTTTTTTTAAAATTTAAGTTACTTAAATGTGTATACTGCATTGGCTAGGTATTTAAATTGCCCTTTGTTCTTTATGATGCAATTATATGTCATTCGTCATTATCATTGTTAATAGCCTATTGACCCACTGCAGATCTTTGTGAATCCCATCCACGTTTATGTCATTGTTTGTAAAGTTGTCGGTGTTGGTTGTTGGATTCAATTTTGAATCAAATTGTCTTTGTAATTTTGGACGCAATCTAAATTAGATTAGATGTCACGTTTGTTGTTTGCTAACAATGTTGTTTATACATTCTGACTCCGAATTCCTGATTGTTATATAGAAAGAGATAATTATACGTTGTCAAGAGTGGTGAGTAGTTTCTCAAGTGTCTAAGTTTGTGATTCCCAAAGTGATCTATATATAGACCTCGACGAGTCAATCACGACCAGAAAAGGTGGTGTCGATATTATTAGCGAATAAAGAATTATGTGATGATGATGCAAATAGGGGATGCGATAGCGAAGCTCAGTTAAGCTGCTAATCGTGCATTAAAATTTGGTTTTCCATGAGTGTAACAATACACATACTTTCTACTCAAATAATACCTTTTTATAATATAAACATAGATAGGTATAGCTACACATTAATGATATAAACCTTTTCAAAACATTTACGAGTTGAGGTATTTGCAAAAACAACAATATCCGATAAACAGCGGACATAATTGAAAAACATGACAAGTAAGCTATGAGATAAAAAAGTTTGGGAACTTGTGATCTGATGTAATTTCGTTTAGGTGTTAATAGTGTTGTCCGTGAGAAAGACGAGCGACTTTTAGTTCCATCGAATTTTGTAATCTATTTCCAATTATGTAGGATAATTATTTTCCCTAGTATTAGGAGACCAGTTCGGTAATGTCGAATGTCGGTGGATTGTCTCATCTGTCTGTGGTCGACTTTTCTTAAACCGTACTCTCTTGTTGGTATTTGAGAAAATATTAAAGAAAATAACTTGCAATATACAACACTCGATACTGATAACTATATATACTATCAAATAGATTTTTGTCAAATCAACATTCATTCCGGTGCCCTATGAAAACACTTTTGTATATTTTCGCTCTTTACACACTTCATAAAACAAAATCTGTTCTCAAAGCATATATTCGGTTGTGACCTACAACGTAGGTTTTTTTTTGGTACGTGAGAGTAATAACATTGCTATCGCGCTGTATCTATGATAAAGTTCGGTCACTGTTTGTATTGTCGCTTTATCTGACAACATTTTTCACGAAATTAAACGACCTGCGCTATATTTGTATAATTGCGTAATGTGTTTTTTTTCACTGTTAAAGAGCTAAAAATATCAAATATGAAATGGGTAAATGTCCTTCCCGTCATTTGGATTTTTAGTCTGTTTAGAAATGTCTAGAAAGAGTATATTGATTGTATCTGTGAGCTTTACGCCAAAAATGCTAACATCATTTACGGATTCAATGTAGTTCCAAAGAGTTCTTATATATAGTCAATGTTCAAAATGTTTTCACTAATTATAAACGGCGAAGTTAAGGGGTTTGTTTTTTAAAAAAAAAGGGATATTGTTGAAAATACATTTGGATTTCTAAAAATTAATTATTACCACGTTGAAGCTATTACTGGTTTCAGCATGAATGGGTCGACTCGCCCGGGGTAGTACTACCCTCTCATAGAAAACCGACTTGAAGTAACAGTGCTTGTATTGTTTCGTTCGGTCAGTGAGAGCACCGGATACCCACCTCCACTCACCCGTCCCCAAAACACAGGCTGGCAACGCACTAGCGACTCACATAGTGTTGCAAGTGTCTAAGGACAGTGGTGATCACTTAACATCAGGTGACACACCTGTTAGTTTGCCTCCTATGATATAAAAAAAACGCATTTCATAGTGTTTATAAGAAACATTTATAAAGTTGGAAAACATTTCATTAGTTTCTGTATAAATCGTTATTTTTAGGAATTTGTTATACGTTCTTGTTTTTAAATAAATTAGTTTCGAATTAGTAATCTTTGGTAATGATTTTCGAAGCGGTATCGGTCATTGTATAGATTTTGGAATTACACTGTTCAGTTGTGTATCTATTATCTTACGTATTTGATATATTTTTAATTCTGGCAAACGATATAGAACCGTAGATATAAATTTGTATGAGCGAAAATACTAGATAGAAAAGTATCCTGGTATTCGAAGCAGATTCTTCTATTCGTTGAAAACAACACAGGAAAGTAATGAAATAAACTCATTTCAAATAAGCTTACACATCTATTTTTTTCAAAGTTTAATTGTACGAGGTGTTTGATTCTAGACAGAACATGTTAAGTTGTTGTGGGATGAGTTTGTGCAAACTTGCATACGTCTGTGATAAATTGTTGTTTTGTCTCACAAATTGTCGCAATCATGTTTGTAAACAATATAAGGTTTACATTTTTTAATGATACCTACATATAAAAAATGATAAAATCTGTTGTCTGTCCGAAAAAATATCTAAAACCACTGAATTTGGCGAGACTTTTACAGACGGATAGACCGATGACATTATTAAGGTTGCGGGATGCTGTTTGTGTGCTGTGGAGCACGAAACCTGTCTAGCAGTAGTCGTCTATAGGCTCAGACTACCTGAGCTTATGCTATTTCATAAGAGAAAAAAAAAAAAAATTTTACGAAGCCGATTTAAAGCCTGTTGTAAAGTTTGAATACTTGCAATAAAATGCTAGTTAAAAAAATAGAGGGCAGCCCACAACTCTGTATTCCCATTAAGAACAAAACTTTTTGACGACAACGAAACCGTAGCCATCAACTCGTTAATAATCTTAACGAATGTCATAGATACGAATATAAGTTTGTTGTGTTTGTTACGGATTTCACACTAAATATATATTTTCCATACACATTGTCAGGGATGCAGAAAAGACATACCTTTCATACAGAATATGAGCACAGTTCACGTTGGATGGGTTAAATTTATATTAATTTCGAGAGTGACCACGGGAAAGTGATAGTCTATTAATATTATAAAAAAGATAAAAAAATAGATTTTATTTTTTGAACTTGAAAAATTCTTTCAATTACATAGAGCTAAATTATAAGGGAATAACTTGGACCGTATTTTATTCTCAAAAACTAGATTAACATGAGAGAAGGTAGCGAGGAAAAAACTAGTACGTGATAAATATGAAAATTACAGGTCCGATACCGCGAAAGAATAACGATCCTCCGCGGTAACCACGAGTCGCGTCAGATCACCCAGGTGTACGGCTTCTACGACGAATGCCTCCGGAAGTACGGCAACGCGTCCGTGTGGAAACACTTCACGGATCTGTTCGACTTCCTGCCGCTGACCGCGCTCGTCGACAGCCAGATATTCTGCCTGCACGGAGGCCTCAGCCCCTCCATCGACACCCTCGACCACATCAGGGCCCTGGACCGTCTCCAGGAGGTGCCGCACGAAGGACCTATGTGCGATCTCTTGTGGAGCGATCCCGATGACAGGTCAGTCACATCATATTCAGCCATGATATTTCTTTAAATCTTCAATAATGGAAGATTCTCTGTGTCCTTATTAAGTTTGTATATGTTCAATTTTTTTTTTCAAAATGTTCATGACTTATTCCTTTAATTATTGTAATTGGATAACCAATAGATGTGGGAACTGTATAAAATATTATGATACCATTCGGATGTAAAAATTCATAGATATAATATTTTTTTTATTGTTGATCTTAAAGTCCGTGTCTGTTTTTCTTTTTCAATTTTTTGTAGTTTTAATAATTTGTTTGATTGTGTTTTTTGTTCAATAATAAATACTCGTCATTTGGGTTTTATTAGCAAAATAGAATAATATTTTATTACCATTAAATTTAATTAACAGTTAAGTATCTAAAACATTAGAAAAACTTATTCGAATAAAAAACAGATCGTTAAACACGCATTGATATACATTAGACCAGAATAGCGAGTTGCATAACCCATGCAAATAATCACAATTGGAATTATATTTGAACAAAAATGGCAGTTTACGACTGTGTAAAGAAGATTGTCTGTATCTTTTATGTGCTTCATGATATGTTTATATATGTCGTTCATATAAATCATATTGTTGTTGTACTCAAGGACACGTTCACACTCACTGGATGCATACTAGTGCTAATTGCATTGATAATTTATACACTTAGATATTGTTTTGTCTATTTCTATGTTTATCTAGTTGTGTGAAGGATCACATGTGGGAGTTTTAGGGTAGAGTTCATTCTAGTTAATTAGCAGTTAATAATAATATAAATTGTAATCCGTCTTCTATATATGTTCGTTAACGTAAAAGGAATGTCAGGTTTAAGTAAATTTTAAGTGTGAATGGATTAAAAATACCTTATATTTAAACTAGTGGACTTGGCGTATGTTATTTCGCCATGATAATAAAAAAACCTTGACAAACGTCAGACGTGGCAGAGGACTTTTATAATATGTATGTATATATAATGATTATCCCATATTGTTTCCTCTTAACTTTTGGTGTTTAAGACAATTTTGTACGTATGATTATTGGCTTTGACCTACCTACCCAAACGTTAAAGTAATTAATATATTACAATATACTAATAATAAAACTAACTGTATCACTCAAGGTCATATCTTCAGAATCGAGTCTGCACTTTCAAAGATTATCTCTAACAAATAATCAAAATATTTCTCTTTATAAAAATATGATAGATTATATTCCGTATAAAACTTCCGTGGAAAAATGTTCGAACCAAAATGAATAAAAAATGTTAGTAAATTCCTAATAATTACGATCCATTATTTATTTCAAAGAAGCTTTAATTTATCAAGTAAAATATATATAATACTTCATATATTGGACTCGCCAAAAATATGATATAGAAACGAAAGGTCGTCATTAAAAAAATGTATTTTAAATAATATTGAATTTTGGTGATATCAGATGAAAATTTATAAAATATTATAATACTAAAACTATTGTTAATAAAAACAGTACAGAATCATTTTATTATTGATGATTTTTTTTATTCTTTATGTTTTTTTTTAACTTTTGACCATATCCTCACCCCTTATGTTAAACGACGATGTAGTCCAAAGATGATAAACACGCTAAACCTTGAGGAAATTTGATTCTCAGGTGCAACTATCAGAGCATAGCGAAGAATTGACAAAAATTGACCTGTGTGTGTGCTACATATGAACAAGTAATTTTTTAGAGAGGTTCTATATTAAAACGTATATATGATGCACAGGGGCGGATGGGGCATATCTCCTCGCGGTGCCGGGTACACGTTCGGTCAGGACATCTCCGAGACGTTCAACCACAGCAACGGGCTGACGCTGGTGTCGAGGGCCCACCAGCTCGTCATGGAGGGCTACAACTGGTGCCACGATAGAAACGTTGTCACTATATTTTCAGCACCCAATTACTGCTATAGGTGAGTATGTTACTATAAATACATGCTACAGATGATTACGTTACTATGTACTCATGCTATGAGTATGTTACGACATATACATGCTACAGATGATTATGTTACTATATATACATTCTATAGATGAGTCTGTTACTTTATTATATACCAACATATTAATTTTTGCCATTGATTTTAAATGTTTCCGGTTCTTAGTTGTTGATTGTCTGACAATTAATCGTTTTTGTATGAAATACAGTCATATCTCATTTGATAAACATATTTTATAAACTTTAACTGTTAACGCAATTTTAATTTATGTGATTAAAATTGAAAAACAAATAAAGGTAATTCAAAGAATAAATTAGTATTTAAGTCAAGAAGAGATTTATTAAGATAATAATTTAATATAATGTCAAATGATAATATAGTAAAGATAATAGACAAAAAATTAAAATAATAACAGTTTTCTAATATTAAAGTAAATTATCAATTTTAAAATGAAATTGGTTATTTTTTAACAAGTGAGATTATAAAAGAATTTGAAGATCCATAATCAGGATAATAATTTCTATCATACTTTTTCTGTTTAATAAATAACTATGTATTTACAGAACGAAAATATAAATAAATATATACTATAAGATGACTTTAATAATAACATATTTGTTTCAGATGCGGTAACCAAGCAGCCATTATGGAATTGGATGATGCGCTTAAGTATTCATTGTGAGTACATTCGTAATGTGGATTATTATAATAACAATACTTATATTCTGACTGGAATGCATTACGTGTATTAATAGTATCGTATATCACTTTGGGAATTGTACTGTTCTAAATTTATATTCATGAATAATGGATTTAAAATAACTAAGTATATTATAAATGCCAATGCCTCATTTGTAATTATTTATTTAGTAGTACAATCTATACTATTATTATAAAGAGGTAAAGTTTGTGAGTTTGTGACGTTGTACGGGGTAATCTCAGGAACTATGGGTTCGATTTGAAAAATTCTTTCAGTGTTATATAGCTCATTTATCGAGGAAGGTTATAGGCTATATATCATCACGCTAAGGCCAATAGGAGTGGAGCTGCAATGAAATGTGGTATTTTTTCCTCCTGAGAGCTTCCGCTTAGCGTTAGCTCAAAGTAACTATTCCACGCGAACGAAGTCGCACGCAGAGGCTAGTATAATATATGTTAGAGTCAGCGTGGGGCCGGCCTCGAAGGAACCAAACATGTTAGGTATTGGTCTCGGGTTCTTGAATGAAACTAGTTGCAGACTATTAACTTCAGTGGACTGTATTACTTTTTCACAATTTACATAATCGTATTTAACGAGCCGGTGACAAACTTTTTTTAATTCGTTTTTAACGAGCCGGTGACAAACTTTTTTTTTTTCTCGAACTGACTACGCTTTTGACCTAGCAAGGTCTTAACAGCTTCACCGGACTACGGGTGCCAAACTCTTTTCGTCCCGTTTTATATTTACATTTTTGTGCTTACAGTTCGTAGGCGGTGCGTGATGTAACTGCAGCGCCTTTATCCATACATTAACATTTCACATAATACGTTTTACTCGATTTTGCTATACACGTGTTCCGTACAATATTATTTATTGGTAGTAACAATGATAATGGCGGTTATATTCAAATTATTTTAGGTACATTAACTTTAAACATAAATCGATCGTTATTTATAAAAACATCATATCAGTCATAGGAAGAACATTTACATAGAGAAAAAGAAATATGATAGCTCATCTGTACGTAACAATAGATTTATATACAACTAGCGGGTTCGGCGGACTTTGTCCTGCCTTGATAATAAAAAGAATCCCAACATACAATCGCAGCGCCACCAAGAAGAGGTCCAATTGTGAATCTTAACCATTCTTGAATTCATCTAAATACACAAAAAGAAACAAAATCTGTCCAGCCTTTAGAAGGTGGTAGAGCCACGCTGAAGCTATTACTGGTTTCAGCATAAATGGGTTGGCTCGTCCGGGGTAGTACCAACCTCATAGAAAACCAACGTGAAGTAACAGTGCTTGCATTGTGTTCGGTCAGTGAGAGCGCCGGATAGCCCACCTCCCCACTCCCCCTCCCCCAAAACACAGGGTGGCAACACACTTGTGACTTTTCTGGTGCTGCAAGTGTCTATAGACGGTGGTGATCACTTAAAATCAGGCGACTCACCTGTTTTGTTTGCCTTCTATTATATAAATAAAAGCCGTTTAGGAGGAGTTTAGTCACATAAATGTACAAAAAATTATATATAGATAAAGATATTTATGTCCAAAAGTAATGTTTTCAATTCATTTATTTCTCTATTGTGTAATAAAATAAAATTCGTTGGTGGTTTAGTGACAAATTATTGATTAAATTTTTTATATACTACACTAGCTTTTGTCCGCGGCCACGTAATATTACTTAGGATTAATATATGGTCTCATATAACTTTGAGTATAAAGGAATGATTAGAAGCGCAAAGTGATGACGGGAATATTTGATGCAATCAAATTTTCCACAAACGACGCCTTGTGTGTCGTTATTCTACTTGGATATTTAAGTTTTATGACCGAAATGTACGAAAATGATCATAGTGTATAGTGATTAGACGATTGGATGATATGTATGTTGATTTGTATGATTACAGCCTGCAGTTCGACCCGGCACCGCGACGTGGTGAACCGCATGTCACAAGGCGGACACCGGATTACTTCATGTAGGCTGCAGGTCAGTACCTTCGCGTCCTTCAAACGAGGCGTGAAGAGGCACTTTTGCAGGTCGGCATGATGACGACGATTGTCGTTGCTATTTAACACCGACAGTCGTAATATCGAATTGCTGAAACGTGATAAAACAGTGTCATATGCTGTAACCGACCGAAATGCAGGAGAATGACTTTCGTACGTAGTGATTAGACGATTGGATGATATGTATGTTGATTTGTATGATTACAGCCTGCAGTTCGACCCGGCACCGCGACGTGGTGAACCGCATGTCACAAGGCGGACACCGGATTACTTCATGTAGGCTGCAGGTCAGTACCTTCACGTCCTTCAAACGAGGCGTGAAGAGGCACTTTTGCAGGTCGGCATGATGACGACGATTGTCGTTGCTATTTAACACCGACAGTCGTAATATCGAATTGCTGAAACGTGATAAAACAGTGTCATATGCTGTAACCGCTGAGTGTGCACATATGCACATGCACATGGTAATAAGGGCTATAAGCAGGGTTTTTTTGTGGGGGCACGCGAAGGCACTCAGGGCGCTTAAAGGGAATTTAAAAAATATCGAAAAATTGCCATAAAAATTGATAAAAATAATTAAAAAATAGATCTTGTTAACCATTACAAAAATTTTTGGATTGTTTTTAATAGGTCGAAGTTATCCAAATACAAAATTTAATCTATCTTCCTTGAACAGTGAGCGCGTCGCACAGTGGTGAAGTGACTTTATTAGAGGTCGTAAAAAAAATTTGGATCTATAATTTTCGAAAATTTGCGTGACCCCAAAAAAGTTTCTTCTAAAGTAAAAATTATAAAAAAGCTCTGGTTATAACAGTTCGAAAAGATTGGCGAGGATTGTAAAGGTACCTACGCACTATGTGGTCAGCCGCAATGCGGCCAGCCGCGTGCCCAACCGACGGTCAGCCTGACGTTTGCTATATACACTAAGCGGATAGTGCTAGTGTGCGGTTGCTCGCCATTGACGGTGTACGTTTACATCGACGCTCGCGCATTTTATTGATGACATGAGACATTTAACTATGGATTTCGATTTGGAAGAAAATATAATTGAGCTAGAAAATAGATCAACAATTTGGGCTTGTAACCGTAGTCAAATAAGGATGCACCCAGTATCTATCGTTTTTTTTTTCTTTTAATTCATATAACGCGAGTGAATATAATAAACAGCTGCGACTTATTCGACGTCATATTGAAAGTGAGTCGATTTAACCGCAAACCACGACGGTTTCTCAACCGCACGTTTCGGTTGCGGATGCGGCTACCCGCCATTATTCGGCTAGCCGCAAGCGCAACCGCATCCTGGGTTCAGCCGCATTGCTGAACGCATTGCGGTTAGCCGCAATGTGGCCAACCGACCGGCCGACCGCAATCAAAAATATGTATGAACACGTAGTTTTCATACGCTCTGCGATGCGGCTGCCGGCCGACCGCTCCGGTCGTTCTGAGCGCTGCGGCCCGAATGACGGTCAGCCGGACGGTTGCTATACACACTATGCGGATTGTGCTACTGTGCGGTTGACTGTATACGTGTTCATCGACGGTCGCGCATTTTATTGATGACGACATACATTTAAATATTGATTTCGATACAGAAAAATATATAATTAAGATACAAAATGGGCCAGCAACCTGGCCTTTTTATTGTTGTACTTATCTACTTGCTCTTATCGCGTTTTTCCAAATAAGGATGCACCCAGTACATTTTTCTTTGTTTCTTTTTCTTTATATAACGCGAGTAAATATAATAAATAGTTGTGACGCCTTCGAAGTATATCCTGGAAATGAGTCGATTCAACTGCAAATCGCGACGGTTTCTCAATCACACGTTCCGGTTGTGGCTGCGGCTACCCGCCATCGGGCTAGCCGCGAGCACAACCGCATCCTGCGTTCAGCCGCACGGCTGACCGCACTGCGGCTAGCCGCATAGTGCGTATGTAGCCTTAGTCGTGAGTTTTGTTTACAGGTGAGGCGTATATCAAGCGGCAGGCGCGAAGCCAGCGCGCGGTGCGACGCCGCCGCCTCCCGTGCCGCACTCCGCCCTCGCGCTCCGCCTCCGTGCTGGCCGCCGCCCGCGACCGCTGCAAACGCCTCGCGAGTCTCCTGCGCGTCGCACACTGGCTCGCTAACGTTTGACCCTCTCCCGCCCTCTCCACTCTCGAAACTCTCCCTCTCGGATCTCTACCTCTCTTTTATTTTTGCCAACCAATCTTGTATTAGTTCAACGCACTTGCGACTCACCTAGTTTGCTAGTGTCTACTTACCATCTGGTGACCACTAGCCTGTTCGATTGCTCGCTATATAAAAAAAAAACTTGTAGAAATTTATTACTGCCATTGTCGAGTCCGTAATGATATCATAAGTTTCTTGCTATTATTTTCTATTAACAAACAAGATGGTAGCCGTCTTGCTAGTAGACCTTTCTAGGGAGTTTTTGTGGCAAATCAGAATCCACCCTCCGTGGGGTTAATTTGCAATTCATTTCACTTTTGCACTCTATAAAGAAAGTATATTATCCCTGTCTCTTTGGGCGCCATCGGATAACGAATGTTCGAGAATGTCAACGTCGAAAGATTCGCGTTAACCGCGCGTCGCCGCACGCGACTCGTTCCTATCTACCCCGCTGAAAATATTCGTGACGTATTTCTACACTAACGTATTCCGATAAAGTACTATTATAGTCTGTATTTTAATCCTGTGGTGTGAAATGACACGTCACCATTTCGTCACCAATCGAAATCTCAAAGGTTAGCATTGAATATTGTAACCAAAGTGTCTTGGACCGACTAAGCATTCTTTTTTTGATGTGTTTTGTTATATATAGATTATTTAGTTTCCTAAATTTGTTAATAATTTAGTAAACAGAATAATATAGGATATTTCAATCAATCACCCGAATTTCAATGATATGATAGAATAACATTAAGGCAATATTATCTTCAAATGTGACATTAGTGGTTGTCTATTTCATTCTACAGGATTAATAAGAACGTATGATAGATTGTGTGTAGTTCTGTTATGTGATTATTGTTTCGTATGAGTGACAGTGTATGGCAGTGCCCTAGTGTTGTATGAAAGCATGTTATCATAATTGTGCGATCCTTTTATCGATGATTAACTAGAAAGTGAACCGAGTTGTTAACGTTGATGGAACAGAACGCAAGCATGAGAGAGCTGACCTTGTTATTTTTCTGTTAAGCTTTGTATGTATGGTGTGTGACGGTTGTGTGCTAGTCAGTATGTATGTGCGTACGTGCATGTGTGTTTAATCCAGTAGAAGTACTGTAAATTTTGTAGTCGGTTTTTTTTGTCGCATCGCGTAAAGAGGAAACTTAGAACTTTACACGTACGACGGTCGTATCGTCGTTATATTAGTTCGATAATTAGCTCTGTTGTGTGAGGGAATATACAGTTTTTTTAAATAAATATATATGGAGACCCAGCGCAAGTGTCCACTGGTGGGTGGTTGTATAGGGGCGTACCGCGTGCGGCGACACTCGACAGTTTTGGGAGTGTGGGGAGTTTTTTTTTAAATGTATATATACGGAGACCCAGCGCAAGTGTCCACTGGTGGGTGGTTGTATAGGGGCGTACCGCGTGCGGCGACACTCGACAGTTTTGGGAGTTGGGAGGAAAGAGGGGTTTGAGCGTTGGGAGGAAAGGGGGTTTGGGAGTTGGGAGGAAAGGGGGGCGGTTTTGACGGTTTAACCGGTTATCACCCAGTCGCAAAGTTAGGATCTTGCCCGTCGGAATATTGCGTACGCCCGCCATTTATGCTGGTATGTTCATTAGCGGCCGGCGACAACACCGGTGTAATAATAATAATAATCTATTCAATTTATATGTATCAGAGACACTGTTCATTAAACGGCGTACAAATTGCTAACACAGTAGTTTTATTTCGCAGCCGACAGTCACCAATGATTTTACAATGGACATACCACCATAATAATCTTTGGTGACTCTAACGATACAATTGTTTCGTCGACCATGGTGACGTTATCGATATTAATAATCTTTGGTGACTCTAACGATACAATTGTTTCGTCGACCATGGTGACGTTATCGATATTGTGTTGCTATGCATGAATTTTTTTTTTAATCGATTGTCGTATTTTATAATATCATGCGATGTCGAAAACGTCACTTTAGTTTTTTTGAAATCTTTCGGTTTATATTCAGTAATTACAAAATTAACATTTGAAACTATATACGGAATATTTGTGTTTCAAAACGTAATATATAGAACAAAATTGGAATCCGTTTTCTATGTGTTTTTTCTTTTATATTAGGTTATTAAATATATATATTTTTGCTGTTTGATAGACAAATTTTTGTCTTCTAAGTAGCTACACGAACAATCCTTTTGATAATTTCCTTCATCAACTTGTAAAGCAATAAATACAAGCATTTAATTATATGACAGAATGCTATTATAATATAAATGAATGAAATATTTAGTATAATTTATCGTATTTTAACTCGTCTGACCATAAGGAAGTTTGTAAAAGTATTAGGATGTAAGTTTAAAGCCCAGTGCAATCATAAAATGAGTATAAATATGTGCATTTTGGAGTTTTTTTTTTTTTATAAATACATATACGAACTCTTTGGTTTATTTGTTCGCGTTTGATATGTTTCACAGAAAGTTGGGTAGTGTTTCAAATTTATTTTAGGTAATATATGTAAATACCTAAAGAACAAAACTAGATTAAGTTTCGAATAATTTTTCCTTAAAATCATTTTATTTTTCTCACAAAAACTATGGTAAGTATTAACATTATTATACAAGGCCATGGTAGGATATGTGTCCGTTGCAGTTTTATTCGGTTCACGTCGATAAATGATAGTAAGATTAGGAATATTTTAAAGTATCGACGATCCTTTTATTTTCACTTATATCTGAAGCATTTTTACTTGTAGATTATTAACTGACAAAAGCGATTTCATATAGTGAGCCATTATTTCAGTACTTTTGTCGGTGCCATCTCTCACACTAATGTTAAGAGTTGAGGATTATAAAATTATTATTTTATATTCCCTTATTATTACTATAATATAATGATGAAAACGCGTGTGTACTACTTATACAAAGACCTTACCCACCAATGTCATCAAAAGCCACACGTTTCGTTGCTCTAAGTATTAAGTTTTAGGTAATGAATTATTATAATACCTAGAAAAGAAAAAAAAAATTCGAGCCTCGTTAGCGTGAAATAAAGAGTATTGTAATGAATGCACAATATCTTTTTTTTGTCGCTTAAACTTATTTCACCCAACCGAAGCTCGTTTGAAATTAAAATTAAGGCTTCCCGGCGAACTTGCATAACCAATGAACAATGGTTAGTACAGATATAAACATTTTGAAACCGTTTGACTGGTGGACGACATTTTCTCTAATGTTCTTGTATTCAGATTAATAGAAGAAAATCTTAGCAAATAGCTGTATAATGAACGCAACAGACAGATTCAATAATTTATTCTTGGAACTGTACTATGCCCGTTAATAGGAATTAGGTAATAAATAAAATTAATTATAATAATAACAACGTATTTTTCTTTTAAAAACCGTCCCGTTCCCAAGTTGGTACAACCAAAATAAAAATCTGTATATGCAAAAATAATTTATTATTTTTTTATCTTAAGATATAAAAAAATATTACAATGATTTGTATCTTTGGTGCGGATACGTTATACTTGCACGATAAACATAACATATATCTATCATAATTTGAAATCCGAATCGAAACTTGATTTTAAATTTTAATATATTCGAATAAATATAATCTTCATATTAAATAACAAATTTTCGATCATCTCACAACAAGACATAAATAGTTCATATAACTTACAGCCTAATAACTACGAGGACCACAAACCATTGAAGAAACATGGAATGGATGTAAACTTAACTAACTTATTATACCCCGTTTGTAATTTGAATTAACAACTTACACTTAAATTCCCGAGCGATTATTTTCTAAGAAGCCCTGAAACCTGAAACTAAACCCTGAATTTTCCTCCTAAATGTGCTTCTTCATTTGTAAAGTTTTTACACAATTTAAAATACTGTATCTATTATTCCAATTTCAGCCCGTTAACTCGATATCGGTCGATGGATATGTAGTAAGTAAATGTGCTTCATTTGTAAAGTTTTTACACAATTTAAAATACTGTATCTATTATTCCAATTTCAGCCCGTTAACTCGATATCGGTCGATGGATATGTAGTAAGTATATATAATGCAAAAATAATGTGCTCTAAGATTCTTACAAAAGTGACAACTCAATTATTTTTGGTTCATAAGTAGAAACATCGACGTACATTTACGTTTTTGTCCTATGGGAAAATATAAATGCAAAGTTTTGACTTGGCAACTTTTAATTTTAGATGATATCTATGCCCAAACACAATAGAAAAGTAATTTCCGGATGTTTGAATGACGGGAATATTATCCGAAACTGAAGGAGCCTTCCCAGGGCCTAAATTAAACACTGTATTTTTATTTGATTTAAGAGTCAGGTTTCTTCGTAGAACTAACCATTGTAAATAATTTATCTTATAAAATAACATGGAATTCGTAGACAAAACAGATTAAAAAATAGAATTCTATTTAAACCTTAATAATTAATCCTTACCCAGTAAAACTGTTCAACATTTGGTGAAATAAATAACATATAAAGATTCGAAATGAAATACGGAAAATATTTAAAAAATCCCATTTTCGATAAATTCTTATGACCATTACAGTTTGCGTTTAAAATACTGTTCAACTAAATAAGTACAAAAATAAATACTAAAACGCAACAGGTAACTATTTAGTATATTTAATTATATATAACATGAAAATGATCTACATTTCGTGTCAATTCATGATTAGGTCCACATAATATATAACTATAATTGTGAAACTTATAATTGTAAAACAATAGTTCAAGGTTAGTAAAAAGTCTCACATTGTAGCCTTAGTTATTATGAATTACAAATACTATTGCATCGCTTTACATAGCCAAGCTTATGGAAAGATTAGAACAGAAGGATAAATTAATTACATTTCAATAACATAATGACTGCACATATATAGTTATTAGCACATATAAGACTCTTTGACTATCAAGGAATTTAAAAAAAATGGTATAGGTTTTTAACGTTTGCGCATAATCTCATTTGGTGTTAAATGAAAAGTTGGTCTGAGATGGTACGATACGAAACCTAAAGTCGCCATGAATCACATTTCATAAAATATAATTATAAGGCAATATATTGAATTTTTCATGAAACGCTCATGTTCTTCGAATCGTTTAAAGAACACCTTAGTGGCCATGAAAGCATACTGACTGAATATAATTTAATACTCATACGGTTTGAGGTTGCAACAAGTGCCAGGCACCGACTAAGTGAGTTACAGTCTGCGTGTACTAAATATTCTAGTTGGAGTGTCTTCTGTGGTATGTAGTACATAATAACTCCATTTTATAGCACACGGAATATGCTAAGTAAATTATTTTCGTCTATATTTTAGTTCATAGTAAATTATAGTAATAAATAAAAATGCATAGTATCTACTATGTAGGATATTAAATGCAATTAGTTGGAAGAGAATGTGTTATGTAAGTTTCTTCATTGAAACTTATATTTATTTCATATTACTTTTAACAATTAATATTAACATTGTTATAGTTTTCATATAAATTAATTCTATCAATATAGTTGGTCTAATACAATAATAGATTACATTACTTTTTTAATAAAATGTTTGCACGGCGGGATTAACACATTTGTCAGTATTTTGTTAGGAAATAAGGTTATTTCTAGAGGTCAATCTAAGCCGTCAAATATAACATAACACAGAAGTGAGTAAACAGTGCCTTTAAAATACAATAAATAAAATACTATGCTGTTTACATAATCAGCCTAGAACTCACTGCTGCTTACTATTACAGAATATTATACTGATTTTGTGCTTTTCTTGTGCCGGATAAATATAAGAATATTATTTTAAGATACACTTAGGATAAAAATCTATGTTAAAGGGGTGAAATTTGTGAGTTTAGATGTAGAGATAGTATTCTTCAGAGCTATTGGACAGACTAAAAAAATCACTAATAAGGTATTATAATTTTTCTATGTAACATAGGCTTTATTTTATATTAATAAGGCTAACTTAGCTAATGGTTCACATTTGCCAATATATTAAGCTTTATCGATGCAAAGAATGCTGTCTCTGTATACGTAATACCAAAATCTTCCTACGAACAAGGACATAAAGAAGTTAGTAATCTTTTTTCATTATTTTTTGGCAATAAATCTTCTTGATTATTACTGTCATTGTCGAGCAGGTAAATAATACTACAAGTGTCTTATAATTATATAAATCTTTTAACAAAATGGTGGCCAATAGTTAGATCTTTTTAGGGAGTTTTTGTGGATCATAGAACTCGTGTTCCCATAGTATTATTTCCTTCACTTATGCACAATAACGAAAATATATTACGTAAAATGCCACCAATATTAAAAATAACACTAGATTATGAATAAAATATAAAAACCACCACATTATAGATTAAGATCCCGCCAAAAACGTAAAAGTGGTAATCATTAATAATAGTGTAACAGTTTACATTATGGCCAATACAGAATTTGGATTTGCCATTTAGATGTCAATATTTAGACATTCTTGTGATACATAAGTATTAAACTATAACATAAAACATTAATTCAAATATCTAAAATCTTGATAAGGGAGAGTGAACATTTGAATTTGATGTGACTATTTAGTTCGTGAATTTAACACATTAGAAAATAACGTAAATTAGATACACTAAAATACAAAAACACTTTAACAGTAGTAGGCTAATGTGTAAAAATAAATATAAAATTCAATTTTGGGACTCATAGTCTTAAATAGAATTTAATTATCTCATTTATACTAATTTACCTCAAAGTGAGCCTTATGTTGATACCTTCATGCCGGTGTCTAGCTGCAGGAGTTGCTTCATAAGTTCATACGTTGAGAAAGATGTTGCCACCATCGGTATGGCTCTTATATAATTAACGCTCATACCTCGATACAAACCTTTAACTATACCGTTCTCGCGGTATATCAAGGTGAGTGTCTTTATCATGCCCATACTGTTGAAAAGAAAAATAAAATACACTTTGAATGTGGGTTACAAATGGATACTGGCTTATTTCATAATTATCTAGATTTATGACAGGGCCATAATTATTTTAGTTCTAGGGGGTTAATATACCAAGTGAAAGATTAAATACTCGTAATATTCTATGATATAACACTTCAAGGTCACATTTAACATATAAAATAATAATATCAAAACAAATATTAATAAATAACAAAGAGAACTAAGTTAAGGGGGGGTAGGGTATTAAAATTTTTTTTTCTCATTTTATTTTTATTTTTTAAATGAATGTATAACAGAAACAGCCTCCTCGAAAACGTGAAATAGACGAAGTGGAAGCTAGTAGCGCGTCGTCGAAAAAAATAGGACATAGTTCTGTTATAGAGGTAGTTGAAGATATTCAAAACCATTATAGAATAATGGACTTTGTTCTTGTTTTTTCAACTATTGATACTTTAGTGAAATGTGTTAAGTGTGACGGAAAAGTTTCCTTTCAAACATGCAAAAAAGAAGGTCTTGGTGACAACGTCAAAGTTATGTGTGAAAAGTGTAAAGAGCCTCATTACGTTCTATGCTGATGAAATTGAAGCTAATATAGCTGCATGTACTTTCAATGAAGGTTCTTTTGCTTTGTTGACCCTTATGGAAGAGATGCAGATTGCTACAGGGCCAAGTTCTTACGAATGGGCGCGACAAGCTGACGAGTTGCGAATCAGTAGAGCAGAGGAGCAAGTGGCACGCAACGTTAAAGAAGAGAGAATTTCACGCAGACAAGATTAAAAAGATGTATAGATTAAGATCCCGCCAAAAACGTAAAAGTGGTAATCATTAATAATAGTGTAACAGTTTACATTATGGCCAATACAGAATTTGGATTTGCCATTTAGATGTCAATATTTAGACATTCTTGTGATACATAAGTATTAAACTATAACATAAAACATTAATTCAAATATCTAAAATCTTGATAAGGGAGAGTGAACATTTGAATTTGATGTGACTATTTCCGATCGCTTTGAAATTTTGCACAGCTCTTCTTTATATAATTCACGAGGTATTGACGAGACCTATTTTTTGGTTTTTTTTTTTTCAAAAATTATTGATTTTACAATAACAAATAGGTCGATCTTTTTAGCGAAAATCGGTTTTTCAGCTTCAAACTGCTACCAAAAATCGAAAAATCAAAAAAACGAAAAAAGCCCTCGTTGTTACCTAGAAAAACATCTCCTTAAATGAATGCATTTTTATTTTTCCGTTTCAGATAATTGAAAAGTGAGTTATGTTGGACACCGCAAAACACCTTTTTTTCGAGGCGCCTCCGAAAATTGACTGTCATTCGCTTAGTTTTTATATTTTGAGCTGAAAATTTGGCAGAATATTGTTTAAATTTTTTTACTATTATATGTAAATTAAGTAAATAAACTCACACTAGCCGTATCTCTAAAAAAAAAATCTTGAAAATATGCATTTTTTTCACCGAAATAACCCTACCCCCCTTAAAATTAAAGACTTTCAGAAGTATAAATACAATCGTAATAAACCTAGGTGCAATGATCGGTGCCCAAAGCTGTAAGGGACGACCCGGAGTTAATAACCTTCGATAATAAAACGGACGATAAATACTTTTATTTTGAACATACCGTTCCCACGTTCCCTTTCAAATGAATGTGAAATCACCCGACGGTCATTGAAATTGTGCTTTAACATAGAAACGTAGAGGATTGCGTATAATTTTTGTATTTTTCTAAATAATTAGGTCAAATATTAAGCAACAATTTTGTTAATTGATTTAGGGAGAATCGAGTGCAGACTATCTTCCATAAATATTGCTACTGTCTAAACTTTCAGATAGTATAAATAATACAAAAGCTTATTAATAGATATAATAAAAAAATTAGTAAATGTATATAAACGGTGTGGAGTGTAGAGGTGAGTGGAACCATCTCTATGTATGGAAAACTATCCGTCGAATTGCGTTAGATTAGGGTGGCGCTACAGTAGCAACAGGGTTCATTATTGTTCAATTATTTCAACAAGTTTTATTAAAGACAACACCCAAAAATCACTAAATGTATCATTTAAAGTTCACAAATATCTTATAACATTCCACGTTTTCTTACAGTAGTTATGTTAGGTTATATTTAGAAGATTGTTGGGGACTATCCACCACCTTTGCCAATGCTAGCGCCATTTTGGAGGGTCTTGGAAGTATTAGTGCTTAGAGCTGGACACTTGGTCCCCTTACGAGATAGTTCTCCTATAATAAATGGGTATCAGAAGCTATAAATAATATATTATAATAACCAACCTCCTGTGAGTGTTGCCAACACCAAGTGCAAACATGCAATCAGAAATAATTATTTTGTTAGTAACATATTGTGATTTACAAATTAAATACTCATAATTAAATGCTGAAATATAAATATTAGTTAGAAAAACATATAATAAGCATTTAATTTAATAGAAATAGTTGCGTGACTTGAAAGTTTCAAGTGGGTAGATTGACGAGATACTCCATTTACGTCGGGTACAATAAGTAATCTTTAGTTTTGTCGAGCAAATAATTTTGAACTATTGTAAAAAATAGATATTTGGGACTATTTCATAAAATTATATTTTAAAATTTATACTGCATGTTACTTTCAATTTAAAAAAGGTATAAGTATTCACAATTTAAGTAAAGGATAAGTATTTAAATAAGTTGGCATCTTAGTTAGCACCGCTGTACTAATTTTGAAGTTAATACATTTTATTTTAAAAGGAAGTACACGACTAGTTTATATTTTGCCATCAATATTATAGATGCCAGTCACGGTAATACATAAATAATAAATTAGTTTGTTACAGGTTTCAGTATATATATATATATATATATATTAATAATGCAAACATGCAATCAGAAATAATTATTTTGTTAGTAACATTTAGCGATTTACAAATTAAATACTCATAATTAAATGCTGAAAAATAAATATTAATTACAGAAACATATAAAAAGCGTTTAATTTCATAGAAATAGTTGTGTGAATTAAAAGTTTCAAGTGGGTAGATTGACGAGATACTCCATTTACGTCGGGTACAATAAGTAATCTTTAGTTTTGTCGAGCAAATAAGTCAAATGATCCACTTTATATAAAAAAAAATTAAGAAATGCGATCATTGACAGTGCAAATGTGTCCCATAAATGATAATTTTGAACTAATGTAAAAAATTGATTTTTGGTATTATTTCATAACATTATATATTAAAATTTATACTGCGTTTTACTTTCAATTTCAAAAAGGTATAAGATAAGTATACGATAAGTATTTAAACAAGTTGGTATCTTAGTTAGTATCGCTGTACTAATTTTGGTGTTAATACATTTTATTTTAAGAGTAAGTACATAACTAATTTATATTTTGCCATCATAATTATAGATGCCAGTCACGGTTATACATAAATAATGAATTAGTTTGTTACAGGTTTCAGTATATATATATATATATATATATTAATAATTAATCAATTAAATTTGTCAATTGTTTTTAATGGTTTTTTTTTAAGCTAAAGAATTATAAATTCTTACGTGGGTACATAAGTACAGTGTAAAATCTTTATAACGTCGTTTGTTATAACGAAAAACTTTCTATAACGTAGAAATTAGTTCGTCTTGGTTGGTTTACCACAAAACCATATATTTGTTCTCTTCCGTCCGTATAACGAAAAAAAATGCTCGGTCCTTTGAAATTCGTTATAAAGATATTACACTGAATATACATATGTTTTTTTGTAGGACGGTGTTATAGTAAGCTATGATTTATGGGAAATGGTGTACACAGAATATAGACTAACCCGAATTTAGTGGTAGCGGGGTCCATGCAGGCGAGCTGCATGCGGCGCCGCGTCACGTCCAGCGGGTACGAGACGGACTGCGCGACCGCCCCCGCCACCCCCCCGCACAACAACTTCCCCGGCACCGTTAGCACTAACCCGCCTGGAAATTAATATTTGATCTCACATTCCTACATTAATTTACATCATTAGAAGCCAATAGTTAGCCATTTTGATGGTTACATGTACAGGCACTGCTTAGTTTCTGAGTTTTATTTAAGACTATTTAGGTGGTAGAGCCACGCTGTAACTATTACTGGTTTCAGCATGAATGGGTCGGCTCGTCCGGGGTAGTACCACCCTCTCATAGAAAACCGACGTGAAGTAACAGTGCTTGCATTGTTGCGTTTCGTTCGGTCAATGAGAGCGCCGGAGGCCCACCTCCCCTCCCCCTACCTTAAACCCTTTTCCCCAAAGAGTGGCAATGCACTTGCGACTCCTCTGGTGGTGTTAGTGTCCATGGACGGTGGTGATCACTTAACAGCAGGTGACCCACCTGTTTGCTTGCCACTTATGACATAAAAAAAGACTAATTTCTTGCAACTGTTTTTTTTTAGAAATAAATGAATTAACAAGGAAGTTTAGCTGATTTGACTGTCAAAGAATAGGTATTCAATAATTAAGTTTGCAAAGAGATGTAAGCCCTAGAAGGTCACACCAACTAATAAAACAATAACAGAAAATGAGAACTCGCTTGCTGTAATACTTCTACCTCTTTTTAGTCTATAGTTTTGATTATATTTGGTAAATATGGAGATAGTAGCTCCACTAGGTCTAGAAAAGATTTCTCACCATTTTATTCCTTATAGGTTTTAGCGTTAGACCACAACACAATACTTTAAACCCAGATGAAAACTGTATTTTAAGTCCAGCTGCCAGAACTCACCTTATAGGTTTTGGCAACGAATTTTAAATTTGAGGATGGTAGCAAACCAGGTGGGTATTATAAAAATTAAGCCGTGACGGGACGCCTTGCCGATGTGAAATACATGCGTAGTAAATAACACTGTATACACTATAGGTATGCGAGCCCAGTGCGGCAAGAGAGACTGCGCATGGCATTACGTCGCCACGTCTCGCCACTCCTCCTTTGCACCACGTTATGATTTCCTTCACTGAAAGCTTCGGCTTATGTAAGGATTCGAACCTACATCGTTAAACATTATGTCCGAATATTGTCATCACTTAACCGTCGTAAAAAGTTCATTTTTTATAGAAGTAGCCTAGCTGCAGTCATCATAACTTAAACGTCATATAAATCAGTTTATATTTTGTAGAAGTAGTCTGAGCTGTCATAACTTGAGCGTCATATAAGTAAGGTTATATTTTGTAGAAGTAGTTTGAGCTACCATAAATTAAGCGTCATTCGCTTAACCTTCATATAAAGTTCATAATTTGTAGAAGTCATTGAAAGAAGTAGTCTGAGCTGTCATAACTTGAGCGTCATATAAGTAAGGTTATATTTTGTAGAAGTAGTTTGAGCTACCATAAATTAAGCGTCATTCGCTTAACCTTCATATAAAGTTCATAATTTGTAGAAGTCATTGAAACTACCATCACTTAAGCTTCATATGACACTTTTATATTTTATAGAAGTAGCTAGAGTCATCATAATTTAAACGTCTTATAAGTCAGTTTATATTTTGTAGAAGTAGTCTGAGCTGTCATAACTTGAGCGTCATATAAGTAAGGTTATATTTTGTAAAACTTAATGAATAATTATTTTTTTCTAAAGTTTTAGATTTGTATAAATATAAACAAGACTAATAAATTAGTTCGCCAAAGAAGTTTTACTTCTGACATGTGTCACTTTGTACGCACGCACTTTTTTTTGTAGGATGGTGTTATAGTAAGCCATGGTTTATGGGAAATGGTGTATAAATAATATAGTCTAACCCGAATTTAGTGGTGGCGGGGTCCATGCAGGCGAGCTGCATGCGGCGCCGCGTCACGTCCAGCGGGTACGAGACGGACTGCGCGACCGCCCCCGCCACCCCCCCGCACAACAACTTCCCCGGCACCGTTAGCACTAACCCGCCTGGAAATTAATATTTGATCTCACATTCCTACATTAATTTACATCATTAGAAGCCAATAGTTAGCCATTTTGATGGTTACATGTACAGGCACTGCTTAGTTTCTGAGTTTTATTTAAGACTATTTAGGTGGTAGAGCCACGCTGTAACTATTACTGGTTTCAGCATGAATGGGTCGGCTCGTCCGGGGTAGTACCACCCTCTCATAGAAAACCGACGTGAAGTAACAGTGCTTGCATTGTTGCGTTTCGTTCGGTCAATGAGAGCGCCGGAGGCCCACCTCCCCTCCCCCTACCTTAAACCCTTTTCCCCAAAGAGTGGCAATGCACTTGCGACTCCTCTGGTGGTGTTAGTGTCCATGGACGGTGGTGATCACTTAACAGCAGGTGACCCACCTGTTTGCTTGCCACTTATGACATAAAAAAAGACTAATTTCTTGCAACTGTTTTTTTTTAGAAATAAATGAATTAACAAGGAAGTTTAGCTGATTTGACTGTCAAAGAATAGGTATTCAATAATTAAGTTTGCAAAGAGATGTAAGCCCTAGAAGGTCACACCAACTAATAAAACAATAACAGAAAATGAGAACTCGCTTGCTGTAATACTTCTACCTCTTTTTAGTCTATAGTTTTGATTATATTTGGTAAATATGGAGATAGTAGCTCCACTAGGTCTAGAAAAGATTTCTCACCATTTTATTCCTTATAGGTTTTAGCGTTAGACCACAACACAATACTTTAAACCCAGATGAAAACTGTATTTTAAGTCCAGCTGCCAGAACTCACCTTATAGGTTTTGGCAACGAATTTTAAATTTGAGGATGGTAGTAAACCATGTGGGTATTATAAAAAATTGAGCCGTCACGGGACGCCTTGCCGATGTGAAATACATGCGTAGTAAATAACACTGTATACACTATAGGTATGCGAGCCCAGTGCGGCAAGAGAGACTGCGCATGGCATTGCGTCGCCACGTCTCGCCACTCCTCCTTTGCACCACGTTATGATTTCCTTCACTGAAAGCTTCGGCTTATGTAAGGATTCGAACCTACATCGTTAAACATTATGTCCGAATATTGTCATCACTTAACCGTCGTAAAAAGTTCATTTTTTATAGAAGTAGCCTAGCTGCAGTCATCATAACTTAAACGTCATATAAATCAGTTTATATTTTGTAGAAGTAGTCTGAGCTGTCATAACTTGAGCGTCATATAAGTAAGGTTATATTTTGTAGAAGTAGTTTGAGCTACCATAAATTAAGCGTCATTCGCTTAACCTTCATATAAAGTTCATAATTTGTAGAAGTCATTGAAACTACCATCACTTAAGCTTCATATGACACTTTTATATTTTATAGAAGTAGCTAGAGTCATCATAATTTAAACGTCTTATAAGTCAGTTTATATTTTGTAGAAGTAGTCTGAGCTGTCATAACTTGAGCGTCATATAAGTAAGGTTATATTTTGTGGAAGTAGCTTTTACCAGTATTCCTATCGCATTTGCGACAGAGCGTAGTGGGTAAGTACTTCATGCAGAAATACTTGAGAGATTCGAAGCAATAGAAACTGAAGCCCGCGTAAGGCACCATGCCCATCATGGTAGGCACAAAGCCGCGGTATAGAGCGCGGATACCTCCCTCCTGGAATAAAATTAACACGTGAACATTACAATGAGCCTATTTATCAATGTATAATTAGGTATCGCATCTTTTAGATTTAGTAAAATATGATTCTTAGGTAACAGAGTAAAATAAAAAAAAACCATAAGGTCATTATCCATTTATAGTCCGCGCCAAACTTTTTGGCCGTTCTGAATATAGCCGTGAGTATGGGCTTGGGCATAATATCATTAAGAGTTGAATACAAAACAAAGTAAAAGTAGTATTATAGGAATTTAAATTGGCATTTATTTATCCTCAAGTCGTCTCGATGCTATGCATATAATAAAATACCTATTATTACGTAAATTTGTGATCTACGCAGCTATATTCAGGGCGGTCAAAAACTTTGGCGCGGACTATACCTAATAATAACTTCAAGGATCATGTTTACTTTTTCTGCAGACTTTTGGTTTGCACCGTTTTTCTGCTTTCGTTTAATTTATTATTTATGTCAAAAATCGTTGTAATTCTGAGCAACTATTGATATTATTTTACTTAACTAAAGTATTTTTAGATCGAATTTTTTACTGAGATGATTTTTTTTACGCCTTTATGGCGTCGACATTTTGATATCTTATAAATGATCTTTATAAAATATATTTTTTTGATCATAGCACGACAAAGTGACTGAAGTATTGTACTTGATGATAAGCACAGTGTCTACAACTAACTAAATGAGAGTCATCGCGTCGAATAATTTCTGGTTCATTGGTTTGGAAACGTTTATAGTTAAGTGATAGCGTATTCGGACAACCAAATTACATTCATCTTTGTACATCCATTAAAGCGATTGTAACCATAATGCCTTAGATTTTATATTTACAATGATTTTGACCCGAAACTGTATGTATATTAAATATGTCAAAGCGAGCCATATTAATCTGATTAGTCAGTATATTAAAGTCACGCTGATTAATTTATACTGTTAAAGGGCAGAGATCAGTTATTCTACAGATTAAATATTTTCGAGCTTTAACGATTAAATACGTATCACTAAATAATATAAAACAAAGTCCTCTACCACGTGTCTGTCTGTTCGCTATAAATTCAAATACTACTCAACGGATTTTCAAGCGGTTTTCACCAGTGGATAGAGTGATTCATGACGAAGGTAGGTTTTTTTTATTATCAGGGCGGGATAACGTCCGCCGTGTCCGCTAGTGTTGGGGCCGCCGCCTGTCAATATGGCGACACCTCTCGCCCTCGTACATCACCGGTTAGGTTAGGCGGGGTGAGGTGGAAATGAGGAGAGACGTGAGGCGAGGCGACGTTCCCCGGCGGTGGGCGGGCGTAGAACTATCGAAGGTGGTAGCGAGAGTGCCGGTAGCCCGCTTTGGATGCCGGTGATGTGCAATGATGCACGAGTCAGCCGATGAAGGTTGTGGTTTTGAAGTGGATGTCGGGGTGGTCGCAAGAACATACCGTGGTTCTCGTATAATGACCGCGTCTCCGAGCCAACAGAGCACTACTACTGACGATGAAGACTTCTCGATGTTACTATTCAGTGTTATCGTAATGAACTATGCGATCAAATTACTCGATGTTACTGTGATGCCTTGTGCAATCAGACTACGATGTTACTGATATGACTTGCATATGCAATCGAAATACCCTTTAAGAGAAAATATACTATTTTATTTAATCTGTAAACCGTTGTCTGTGCAAATTTGTATTTTTAATATTATAAAGGAGAGCCGGTATATAATTTGTCCTTGTCATACAATTGTTAAATCGTTAAAAACCGCTGTAAACGTTGTACCTCTATAACCATTATGTTTGTAACGTTTGTCTATATTAAATTATACGATCTTCCATATTTACTGTTTTGCATGATCGTATAATTCTCGTTACGTAATCTATAATTAAATAGTATATAACGTGTGTAATTCTATCATATTCTCTCTACGAATGTCTCCATGCACACACGCTATATATTCCATACAGTACATTTATTACATTTTACAAATCTATCATGTAATTCCCTACTTAATGCGAATGTAATCTATAAGTCACCCTATACTAACACACAATTCTATATAATCCATAAGTCCCTATTTCTCCATTAATCTACATGATTCTACCTATAATTCACATATTCTATAAATCAATACATAAATCATTCTATATTCAATAAATTCTACACATGCTTCTACATATCCATAATTCAATTACTATAAATATCACATCTATAATTCCATATTCAATAACTCAATACACACATAACATACCTACAATTCTATATCTCTATTCTATTATACTCACATGAAATATCTGGCAAAATCTATATTAGATGTCAATAAATCTATATCTATGCTTTCTATAAAATATCACTAAATCTACGTATGAAACTATGTATAAGCTACTCATCGTGTGCGTCACCAACAGCTAGATTATTATAAATCTCGGTTAACTAACTAAGCTAACTAACATAAGGGATTCAGTTATCTTTTAAATAATAAAATATACATTCTATTCATATGATTTCTATACACATGAGTAATTTTGTCTAGTTCAAAAATATCAGTGAATTGCAATGAGTACTCACGAGAAATAATAATAAAGAAACCAGTTGTACATTCCCATCGACGTAGTTTCATTGTGTACTGAATACATTAGAAAAACAGGGCATAATACAGTTTTGTCGAACAATAGCATATTTTTTGGTCTAACGAATAACCTATACAAGTAATAAAATTAAAGCGCCTATTATCTAACACCGACACACACGGTTTTAGGGATTTTCACTGGCAGATGGATTACGGTTATAAATTGTCTTGTTTTCCCAGCACTTTCAAAATGTTGGAACGACAACCCTAATATTGATTGTTGATGTAAATTGATTATTCGGAATTACTGAGTAAGATTAACTTGCGTGTACCAGCTGTGCATAGCAGAAGCCATAGCATACTTTATAACCCGGTTGTCAAGGGGATCTACAGTCAAAATTAGAGTTGGTAACAGTGTTAATAAATTAGTTAATGATTTGAATGTAGATCTGTATAACACAAGTGTTCAGAAACACAAAAACGTTCTAAATTCCAGCTTTTTTGATTTTTAATTCCCTTCTTCGGATCATATTTTCTTAAAGAAAGCATACTTTGAAAATCTTCTATATTTTTTTTTACTCTTAGGGATACTTACAGCTAAGCAAAAAAAATACATTACATGTGTAAACATAAACATAGGCCATTTACAAGTTTCCGCATCTATATGCTTAGCTGTAAGTATCCCTAAGAGTAAAAAAAAATATAGAAGATTTTCAAAGTATGCCATATATCCAGTACGTTTTACAAAGAGGCTAATGATGACTGAAGACTTTCAAGTGAAGTAACTTTAAGTTGGTAAAATGCGTAGTAAAAACAAAATAATAGAAGACAGCCCGCAATTAATTTATATGTAAGATAAAAAAGTGTTGTGCCTTTTCCTCCTCTGTTTTTCAACCATAACTTTCGACGAGTCTTAGTTATCAACTAGCGGGCCCGGCAAACGTTCTCCCGCCCTGATTATATAAAAAAACCATAACAAATTATATACCAAAACGTTCCTCGTGAATCATTTATCCACCGGTGAAAACCGCATGAAAATCCATTCAGTAGTTTTTGAGTTTATCGCGAACAGACAGACATACAGACGAGGTAGGGGACTTTGTTTTATACTATGAATAAATATATAAAGAAATGTTTGAAATTGTGTTTTTTTTTCATATTATCGATAAGTCAAAGCATTTATTTATAAGTCTCTATTTGTCATACATCACACTTCCTACGATTACTATCTTTGTAAAATATTCAATAAAGATATTTAATAATACAGTCAAAACCGTTTAAGGCGACATCGTTTAGAACAACATACCGGTTGTATTGACCCAGAACAACGGACCCGGCCGAATGCGGTACCTCGAAAACGTCACCGGTTGTTACGACTAAATATAAGTAGTCCCCCTTCGATGTCGTTATAACAGATTTTGACTGTATCTAAGTATGTATTATATGAGAGGATCAAAATTTGTTCTCCTACTGGACGGTACCTAGTGTAGATAAATTACGTAAAAACTAATTATCTCATTGCTACGTTATAAAACATTTTGGGTTAGTAGGAACGACGTTATAAAGATGTAAATTCTCGCCAATCTTTTCGGCCATTCTGAATATAGCCGTAAATTCGGGCTTCACGTAATAGTCAAGAGTTTACATAACAAAGTTAAAATATTATTATAGGAAACTAAAATTGCAATTAATATATCCTTAAGTTGTGTCAGTGCTATATACGTATAATATAATACGCATTATTAATTAATAAAATTTGTGTTCTGTGCATTTATATTCAGGGCGGTCAAAATTTTTGGCGAGGTCTGTATTTGGTAACAATGGTTTAATTTACTGCTTATAAATATAGTAAATAGAGACTCCGACATCAATAGTTAAATCACCGTATAATCAGTGATTATATTATATGATTCGTTTTTAAAACTGATGAGTTAGTTCACGGCTAATCTCATATGTTTTGAATAATTTTTCAGTTTTTGGGACCAGAGGAAACATGCTCACCTATAGATCATGGGACTTCTTGTATTTAGAGCCACTGACGCATTTAAACCACCGTTTAATTTGTCAGTATATTATATGAAATTACTTTTCATTTTTTTAAATTGATGAGTTAATTCATGGTTATTCCTGTGAGTTTTGGATACATTTTAGTCTTTGTGAACAGAGGAAACATGCTGGCCTATACAACTTTGGAGCTGTTTACAATCTCACCTTATGACATAGTCTAAGATGTTAAAAACCTTAAGCCTAGAGTGGGACTGACTTTCAAGTGCATCTTCTTGCTCGGCAATAAACCTTAAAATTGAGGGGTGATAACTGTTTGAGTGGACATTAGAAAATGGCTTACTACCACGATATTTTCTTTGAATGAAAGTCGACGTTCATTGAAGGATTTAAATCGGTATTGTGTAATAGCCTACGAGAAAAGGAGTTAATGGTTAGATGATGAAGGAGTACCGACCGTACGAAACATAGTGGTGGCAGCGTGTGCGATTCCCGTGTACTTGTGCTCTCCCGTTATCTGGAACGCGAGTCGGGCTCGTATCGTGTCCAGCGGGTAAGTTAAAGTGACAGCTGTAACTCCGGCCGCAGCACCCGCTATGAACTTATCGCCGTGCCGCACAAGCGGTAAGTGAATACCGCTGAGGTACTGAAAAAGAAAATTGTATATACTACGGCGATGAAGCAGTGATATAGGGGTAGGGTCAATTGGTACAATTGGATTGATCAGTCTTGATTCTGGACAGTTACCTATTCTTAACTAAGGAATGAAAAATAGTGTTACTGTATTTATTGTATTGATTGTAGAAGCTGGCAGGACAGAAACAGGTTTTCACAGAAGAAGGCGACGTAGAGGGCCCGCGAAGAAGACCCTCATAGCGGCCCTCTCCGCCGACGGAGAAATGGTCGAAGGAGGGGGCGGAATGTCTACCTCCTTCCACCACCGTAGCCGAGCCTGAGGGGATGGGTCGGGGGGCTCATGTTCTCGCTACACCGGTTCGGCTGACAAAGGGAGGCGGCTGTTGTATGCCCAGCCTGCCTCCCTATTAGGATGTGGCCGGGCGGCGTATCTCCCCGGGTCCACGACCACGTGCCGCCCTACTAAAAGCGTCGGACTGTACACCGCGCCATGGGGTTTTAGTCTCACACTATCCACTCTTTTCACCGAGAGATGGCATTTTCATGGCGTGTCCATAAGGATTTCACTACGTTAAAAAAAGAACAGAAATAAGTGGAAGCGGTTCATGAAGACATCGCGACCCATAATAAAACGTGGTTCAATCTACTTCGACATAAACGTACTAAACGCTACTTACGTAACGTAATGACCAACCCTTCAGCTTGATATTCACTTATCGATCCCGAATTGGTTTTACGAAAAAAAAGTCTTCACAACGCTGTTTAAATCATCTTTTGTGGACGTTAAGACCATTACATATATATTTATTGTACGATGATATAAAGGAAACGAAATCCTTGTTTCCGTATGTAGATTACGTTGAATTATAATTAAAAGTATTAATTAAGTAACTAAATCATTTATTTATTCATTTGTTATGTGTCTCATGTATAAGGCAATCATATAATTAATAGTCAAATATTCGATTCGGCGATGGCAAAAATTATCATAAATCGACAATGGCACGTATAGCGTTTGTTTATTTATGTAAAAAAATACGTTTGAAGGTTGATTTATTAATTTATGATTCTTTGCCATAAATGAGACTAAACTAAAGACATGGGTTATATTAAAATATTTCACTTAATCTCCTTTACTCTTTACTTATTGAGATTGCATTTTAAAGATTTAATACTGTATAGGTAGTTAAATAGCTTTTGCTAGCGTTAATGTAGATTTTGGGAAAAGTCCTTATTTTCTAGATGAAAGACACCATATCGGATCTTTAATTTTAAAAAGTAACTCACAATTTACATTGCAATTATTTTTATAAATGAACGTTACGTGAAGAATACGTCCAATTCCTCAGACATTTTAATACCATCAAATCTACGAAAGTAGACTGATTTTGTTCTCTTTTTGGTTAAACGTTTGAAAAGCTTCCAAAGAAAGTCTCTAAAAGTTAATAGGTGAAGGAAAGTTTAATAAAAGTAATTATCTTATTTACTTTAATTTATATAAGACTACCCTCTGCCCGCGACTTCGTTCGCGTGGAATAGTTACTTTGGATTAACGCTAACACGCTGCGGAAGCACTCAAGAGGAAAAATGATGATTTTGAAACATTCTTCAATGGTGTTCTGCTCCTATTGGTCTTAGCGTAATGATATATAGCCCATATCCTTCCTCGATAAATGAGCTATATAACACTGAAAGAATTTTTCAAATCGGACCAGTAGTTCCTGAGGTTACCCCCTACAACGTCACAAACACACAAATTTTACCTCTTTATAATATTTGTATAGATTTTATTTAAAAAATTTATTAACTACGCCTTTTTTTAAATGCTTATGTAAACGTCTTAATTATTAATTTTTTTATATCATAGGAGGCAACCGAACAGGTGGATCACCTGATGCTAAGTGATCACCGCCGTCCATAGACACTTGCAACACCAGGAGAGTCACTAGTGTGTTGCCAGCCTGTGTTTGGGGAGGGGAAGCGGATGCTTTAGAAACACAACGGGTACTTAGCAAGAGATTTGACAGCCGACTAGTTAATTTTTGCACTGAATAGCCTTTGAGAAACCGGGGGTAAGTTGTTTCCAAGCTGTCAGTAGAATTCTAACGCACATAAACGCCTTCTCAGGACTTAAATTGACTATTTTTGAGTTTGAAAAGGTTTATTATACTAATATAATTATTGTCAAGGTCACTTACTACATAGGTACGTCATCTCACATCCATATAGATGCGGTAACAAAAACTCAATCAGAAAAAAGGGTTCAACGTTCATATACATACACGTATTGTGTTCTTATAATGATTACGTGATAAAAGCACGAAAGGGACGTGGATGTATTTATAGAAATACATTGTGTATATTTCCAAATCGTTAGGGCTGAAGACGTCACGTATGCAGCTGCCACTTCCCTTAATAAAAGATGTCGACGATAAAAAAAGTTATTTGTTATTTTTTACTTCAACTTCTTCCAATGCATACTACGTGGGATATATTTAACTACACTATGAATTACGGAATATTACTATGACTGCATCGAATAAAATGTTGTATTGCAAACACAAAGCAAACTCTTCCAATATCCGTAGTTTTATATGGTCGATGTAAAATATATAGGTATAGTACTGAGGTATATAATAAGGAAACTTGTCGACCGCAAGTGACAAAGACCAGCTAATTTCATTGTTCTCTAGTTCGTTTAAGTTTCCTATGTAATTACTTTGTATTATATTTTAATTTTACGATAGTTGAAAATAGGTATAGGTTATTATTTCAGTGACATATCCAAGATGTTAAATATCTTCAAATGAAGATAAAAGTTCCCTTCGTGAATTCTCTCAAATGTCGAAACAATTTTGAATGATAATGCTTTTCTATGTAAAATTTCTAATATTGAAAATTGAACTAAAGAACTTACATTCTAGATTTATAACACTCTCAGATTGAGATTAAATACTGTACAAATTGCATATTTGCTTGTAGATCGTCTTTTAAAAAAGAAAATGTTTTTCTTTGCTCACACAGTTACTGGTTACTGTAATCAAGTGCGTGTTTTTGGACATAAAAATGTAAAATAAGTCACAACATCTCCTTTCCGTTTTCCCTTATCGTTCATTCCATGTAGATATATCAGATACAAGTATTTGATTACATTTAAAATTGTAATGTCCACCAGTATGAACTATTTCGCATATTACTTTCGGGACTTTCGTTCACAAAACGGGAAACTGTTCTTAAACTGTTTCAAAGATTAAAAATGTAAATATATACATTCCGAAGCCTGTTTTACGGTTACGCAGAACGCAAACATATGGTCTAACTATCCGGTTACAAACGTTCGCCTTCGCAAACATAAGTTTACTGTCGAAATAACATATTTAAAACGTAAGTTTTGGTAGGTGGTAGAGCCACGATGAAGCTATTACTGGTTTCAGCATGAATAGGTCGGCTCGTCCGGTGTAGTACCACCCTCTCACAGAAAACTGACGTGAAGTAACAGTGCTTGCATTGTTGCGTTTCGTTCGGTCAGTGACAGCGCCGGAGACTCATCTCCCCTTCCCTTCCACTTTCCCCTCCCAACACAGGCTGGCAACGCACTTGCGACTCCCCTGGTGTTGCAAGTGTATATGGACGGTAGTGATCACTTAACATCAGGTGACCCACCTGTTCGTTTGCCTCCTATGATATAAAAAAAAACGTAAGGAATAAATTACTATATTAAATATTTTTCTGTTCTCAAAGGAGATTCTTCTATTAAATTATAAAGTAGCTAATACAGCCGAAACGAAAAACGACATTCTTCGGAGCGAGTTACTATGCCTGGGTATTCGATATGTTAAAATCCCATAACTAAGGTAGTCCGGTGAAACTGTAAAGACCTTGTCAGATCAATAGCGTAGTCAGTTCGAGAAAAATAAACCTATAATTAAGTGCTTCCATATATTTCTCTATCTTATATGTTGTTATGTTATCTTAAAAAATATTACTGAATTTTATGGTGAAAGAATTTAATATAAAGGCTTTTTATTTGTGTATATATAATTTGCATAACATTTGGCCATATCTCACAAAATGATAACGAGGTTCGAGATACACGTCTAGATAGAACTGAGAATTTATTGGAAATGAATATCATTTGCAGATGCATTGAAGCGATGATGGCGTTGATAGCGTGTTCGAATACCGCGGCTTTCCATGTAGATTCGATTCCTGCAATGGAGTCGGAGCTTTCGTTGAAGGAAGATATCGTGACGAAACCATAGCGTGGTGGCAAGACCTTTTCAAATTCCGCCTGCCTAGCCACCACCCTGAAGTTGGAAATTTGTCGCCAAGCATTGTTGGTATGTTCCGCAATTGCACTTAAGAGCCCGTTCCCTCTAGGTCTATCGTGTTTACCATCTCATTTAACATTTGATGAGTTTGTGGTCAAATGCTAATTCTTATAAAGTAAAAAAAATACAAGCGAAAGAACCAAAACACTTGATATCAATGTTACGACCAGCCATAACTGAGCATTAGTAGAGAAACGACAGTGCTGCCTTGCATACATGATATCAAACATTTTCTACGGATAATAATAAAGACACCAATGCAAATTTTAATCATTTTGAAGTAGGTATTTCTCATATGAAATACTAATAGGAAGAATGGCAATTTAAGAAACATATTTTTTAATTTTTCCTAAGGACGTATGGCATTTATTTTTGTTATCTAACCCAGAATCCAGCGTACAACGCCCCTGAAACGACGGTTGAGTTCAAGGTGAGAAACGTCGACTTTATTAATTCAGTTTATAACAGAGACATGTGCGCATAATGTGTGCCACTTAAAAGTCGCTAGCTCCGATCGCTAGTCCCATTCTTAACATACCGGTTCTAATGAAAGCGAAGACAAGTATCGTATTCACATTTTGAATATATCGTGAAGAGTGGAGAATTTAACGAGTCAAGGTGGTTTGGTGACACGTCTGATTGTTCTTTCGAAGTGTCAAGGAGAGTAATTTAACTGTAATTTCACGTACAGTCGTCATTATTTTAATGAGAATTGAGAAACAGCATGTTTTATTAAATTACATTATTATAAGTAAAAAGCTGTAAATACGTCACAAGCGCTTCGACAGCGCCTTGTTAAAACTTGGCTGACTAGCTTATTTTTGACGGATGCCTCAATCCTCCCGTATTTAAATAACACTAGTGGGCACCCAGTGGTCGACATTCGACCATAGTTAATTGATTTTTTAAAGTTTGAAGTTTATTAGGGTTCTTTTATCAACTTACTCCTATAATCAAAGATTTTTATCATGGTTACTCAGTTATTATAATAATAGTTATATTTTATAATATCATTGATGAATGTAGAATGAAAAAGGGTAATGGGAACGTAAGAGTTAAAAAAATACATACAATAGAGCATAGCAACCTCCTTCGCAACCTTTTTTGAAGTTCTTTATTGACGGATGTCAAAATATCTTTTTTATTTACATGTGTGTATATGTTGTGTAAAATTGAAGCAGTAGTGTGAGTAATGCATATTTAAATTAATTTAATGTACTTCTAATGCATTTTATATAAAATAAATAGCTTTCTGCACTTCTCCTCCATATAAACTTTAACTATGCCAAATTTCACGTTCGTCCGTTCGCGCAATTCCGTTAAAAAGGGGTAAAAAGTTTAGGCTTCACGTATTAATATATATGATGATGATGATATAACTATTTCTTTTTCATCACCGATATTGAGAGTATGCCATCTTACTTCCACATTTTTATCTTTTTATAGTGGCAGAGCCACGCTGAAGGTATTACTGGTTTCTGCATGAATGAGTTGGCTCGCCCTGAGTACTATCACCCTGTCATAGCAAGCCAACGTGAAGTAGCAGTGCTTGCATTGTTGCGTTTCGTTCGGTCAGTGAGAGCGTCGGAGGCCCACCTCCCCTTCCCTCTCTTCTCCTCTCCCCTTTCCACTCACCCTACCCCTTCCCCCACCTTCCTCCCAAACACAGGTTGGCAACGCACTTACGACTCCCCTGGTGTAGCAAGTGTCTATGGACGGCGGTGATTATTTAAGATCAGGTGATCCGCCAGTTCGTATGCCTTCTATGATATAAAAAAAAATCTTTACGTATGTGTGCGTTATCGTGCCATTTGTTTTGTCAAAATATCATGTAGGTAATGTATCTGTAGATTTTAGTTATAATATCATTGGTATTATTACTTCTATTGTATAAAGGAAAGGGTATAGTGAAATAGAATTTTCCATTTGTATTTTGGACACATCCTCATGAATAATTAAAGATCTATAGAGTTTAAAAGTTACTGAGCGAGTGATGGATCTATAATGTTGACTATTATATGTGGATTCATTGCTACTGATGGTTGCCCAGTGGTCGAAACTGGACCATAATATAGATACAATCATTTTCTTCCCGTGCTAATATACATATAGCTATTATTAACTGTATTGTACAAGTGGATTCATTGCTACTGATGGTTGCCCAGTGGTCGAAACTGGACCATAATATAGATACAATCATTTTCTTCCCGTGCTAATATACATATAGCTATTATTAACTGTATTGTACAAATATTGAAGATGGTAAAGTGAAGATCGCAAACAATGTGGCATAGCTTAGTCCGGTGAAGCTGTGAAGACCCTGCAGCGTCAAAAGCGTAGTCAGTTCGAAAAAAAAAAATGTGGCATAGCGAGTAGAGGTAGAGGAGGGAAATAAAAAGGTAAAATTAACGGTGCCGTATTGTTCGAACGGCTTCATAGTACGGTAGTAGGTCATTTTGAATGGTGTTCGCACTAGCCGTCGCGTCGTCAACGGTCTGTTCCGGCAGCAATTCCGGAGACCTAGTTTCCCTTCTAGTGTTAGCATTTTACGAACTTTATTTACATGGTTATTTTATACCAGATGATAAGATCGTCAGCGGAAAAACGGATAAAAATATTTTCTATCGCAGATTTCTTTTTGTACAAATAACACAACATAATCCTGAATATTGAAATTATGAATATTCCCATTAAATACATTTCATTATTCATTTAATGTTTAGATATAAATAAAAGAGAAATGTCCGTTGTTCGCCAGCATTAATCTCTGAATCGGCTTAACTGAATTCGATAAAATTTACTGGCAGATAACTATTTTGAGTCTTATATAGGCTATACTAACGCTTTTACATACGAACCAATTAGTATTTATACAATTTTACAGAACCTTCTTAATATCGGTAGAGTCGTAGGAGTAGAGTAATAATGAGAATATTACAATTAAATTTACTCAGACAAAACCCGTAGAATTTCACAGTTAATATAGTATCTATACAATATATATACTATAATATTATAAAGAAAGTTTGTGACGTTGTAGGGGGTAATCTCTGAATGCACTAAACAGATTTTGAAAATTCTTTTACCAATAGAAAGCCACGTTATCTGTGAGTGCCCTAGGCTATATATTAACCCGAAAAATTGAAATACTTTTTTGTGGAAGTAGGATTTGCAAAATAAGTCGGCGAATAAAGGTTTCTTACGAACACTGCCTTAACAAGAGGTATATGGTTGAGTTCTAGAGAAAAGTTGTAAAGCTTGATAATGCCTACAAAAAAGTGAACGACAGAATATGTCTAACTTCAAGGGTTTTTTTTATTATCAGGGCGGGACAACGTCCGCCCGTGCAGGCTTGTGACTACATATTATGAAACAAAATTCTCTGCCACGTCAGTCTGTCTGTTCGCGATGAGCTCAAAAACTATTGAACGGATTTTCATGCGGTTTACACCAGTAGATAAAGTGATTCATGTGGAATGTATAGATGTATCATTTGTAAAGGTTTTTTTTTATTATCTAGGCGCGACAACGTCCGCCGGGACCGCTAGTATACCTATAAATAAAAGAACAATAGCCTAATATATATAATCACATTAATTTAGGATGACTGTATCTATATGGCTAATTCGTTTTTTTTTATGATCGTAATTGTCAGGATAAGGGTTGTATGCAGAAAGTGGTTGAAAAATTGTAACGGAATGGTGAAAAGTTTGGATTTAAAAAATCTCTATATAAAATGAATGATTGAATAAAACGGTTCTTTGGAAGTCGAGACGAAGATATAGTATAAAATAAAATACCAATTGTAAAATATCGTGATTGTAAAGATCAGACGGATTCACAAATGTAAATATTTGAATGCGGTAGGTGTGTTTCGTTTGCTCGGATTATATGAATTCCACTGTAATATGTAGGTATAGAATATGTTTAACATTGTTAGCGATACAATACTAATTTGAATATACCATGTCATGAATAAAAATAGAAGGAGTTCTTTAGTCTATATTATTATAAAGAGGTAAAGTTTGTGAATTTGTGAGTTTGTGACGTTATAGGGAGTAATCTCAGGAACTACTGGTCCGATTTGAAAAATTCTTTCAGTGTTATATAGCTCATTTATCGAGAAAGGTTATAGGTTATATATCATCACGCTAAGACTAATAGGAGCGGATCACCCATGAAGGATATTCCAAAATCGGGGTATTTTTTCCTCTCGAGAGCTTCCATTACATGTTAATGTTCACTCAAAGTAAGTATTCCACGCGGAAGAAATCGCGGGCAGAGGTTAGTTTCTACTTTCGCTGCGTATGTAACTTTTAAAAATCATTGTCAATTATTTGGATACAGTGAAATGTTTTAAAAGTAAAGATTAACGGCATAATATGAATGCGATATTAAATTATATAGCTATTTTAAATGATTATTAAAAAGAAAATTACACTAGAATTTTATAAAAAACGCGATAAAATTCAACTTACTAAGAGTTTTTTTTATATAGGCTTTTGGAGATAGAAATAATTACCAAGAATTGTCATAAAGGTAATATTATTGACATTTTATAGTTGTAAAATACTTTAAATGAAGTATAAATATATATACTAGCTTTTACCCACGAATTTTCTCGAGTTAATGAAGATTTAACCTATTCCTCAGGAACAGTACTTCTTCTAAATCTTGTTTTTTTATATCCCTGACATTGTGTACACAAAATCCCATAATGGTCGGTCGAGTTGTTAAGACGTGATAGGCGTAACAAACAAACAAACTCACATTCGCATTTATAAAATTTCTTAGGATTGTGTTTTTATGCTAAAGGGCAGCAAATAGGCTTACGGTCCACCTGATGGTAAGTAACCGTCGCCTATGGGCAACTGCAATACCAAGGGTATCATTGTTGTGTTGTCGAATTTGATGGGCGACTTTCAGTCTCTTGTTGAGAAGTCCCATTAGGTTATAGCCCTGAGGGTAATATTCCTAAAGCCCGATACCTTACTTACATTTTTTTCGAGCACTTAATTTTATTAAACTCAAATCATTAAGGTGTAGAGTTAGCAGAATCGAACTTTGTTATATTCGAGATATAGGAACCAAGATATTTTGGGGTGTAAGGGGTGTCGAATAACATCTAGGACTTGAGACACCAAAGCCAACCTCACCTGCACGTGGGGCACTCTGCTGAATAAAGAACGAGGCAATGGCGAAAGCGGGGTGGTAGGGTTTTACAGCCTGACTGGGTCGCAACCACCATGTATATGGCGAAAAAGCCCGT
>MU160263.1:1908-50932 GCA_015888305.1 Antheraea pernyi
TTATTGCCTTTCGTTCGGTCAGTCAGAGCGCCGAAGGACCACCTCCCCTCTCTCCCCTTCCCCTCCCCCCACTCCCTATTTTATCCCACCCCCTCCCCCGAAACACAGGCTTGCAACGCACTTGCTCGCGTGTTGCTAGTGTCTATGGACGGCGGTGATCACTTATTATCAGGTGATAATAACCCGCCTGTTCGTTTGTCTATAAAAAAAAAACTAGACAAATTTACCTTCTTCAAAACTTTATAAAGTAGATTTCTGTTTAAATACAATTACGTGGATACCAAGAATAATAACGACGATAAGCAGATTTATGAGAGTTAAATAGTATTTCCAAAATCGACATAAAAATGATACCAAGTTATCGACTGCAAAAGAACATTCGCAACTCTGTATTCCGGTCCGAAAGATATGGTCACAAGCACACACTCGCATCCGATGCGTTTCAACATACTTGTAGTTCTCAGAAGTAGCAACTATGACTGGCCTCCGTACCACGATCCTTTTTAGGTTAGTTGCAAATAGGTATAAACTGCAACAACATCAAATTAACTGCATGCTTTTTGCTACCAACTACTTTTGCTTGTATTTCATAACCTATAGAATTAGGAGTGAGGGAAACTGTCCTACATCTACTAGGTACAATGATATTAATTAAACGAATTTAAATAATTAAAAACTTCATTGTATTTTCGTTTCTAACCTGATATGCCCTACCTTAAACTAAACTTGTCCTACCTTCTTGTTAATTTAAGTAGCTATTATTATTATTATATTTCGCAAGAATGTCAGCAGACGTTAAATATTACTTTTGAAACACGTAAATTGAATTTTAATCCAATCATAACCCACCCTTAAGTAAGCAACGACAGTGCTGCTTTGTCTTTCCGAGTTGATTTTTAAGTTAAAACAAAACAGTTTCGTCTCGGTTTGATTAGGTTAGACTTGTCAAAAAAGGTAACGCGATCGCGGTGCATAATATACGTAAGTTCCCAGATCGGTATTCATTTTATTTAAACTGCTATATGTTACATATTTTAACAGGTTTCAACCGGTGCTGGACCGCGTTGCCTCCCAAATTTGGGACTCTCCAGCTGATGTGTACGAAATACCCGTCGGTTTGCCTTTAGCAGCGTTCCCCAAGAACAAATTTATGCAGGAATCTCTAAGAGCGTACACGAAGTAAGTACTTAACTGAATTTTGTTATTCCATTTAAAACTAATATTATAAATGCGAATGAGTTTGTGGGCTTGTTACGTTGTAACTACTTAAGCGATTATCGTGAAATTTTATACACACATTGTCAGAAGAACAAAAAGAAAAAATGTATTGTTCACGAGAATTTGATTATATTTACTTAAACGCGAGCGAAGCCTCGAACAGAAGTTAGTAATAAATAAAAATGATACTCTTATTAACTGAAGTTCTCTAATAATGGGTAAAATAACTTCAATAATTTGAATATTGATTAAGAAAAACTTGATGTACCGTGTTAATTTGCTAAATAAAAATGTTTGATCTTGGCTGTATAATCACAGGGTCGTTGCCCACTGCTTTACATATTTGTGTATAGACGGCAGCACTGTCTCTCTGGGTCTATGTTTTTATATTTTTGTTCTTGCTGTGCACTCGTTTGTTACTTTAAATATAACAAATTAAGTAGATTTTCTCAGTTTCATTTCATTAAGAAGCCCTATCATTCATTTACCACATTTACAGTTTTTTTTTTATATCATAGGAGGCAAACGAACAGATGGGTCACCTGATATTAAGTGATCACCACCGTCCATAGGCACTTGCAACATAAGGAGACTTGTGTTTGGGACGGGAGGAGGCAGAAAGAAAGGGAAGGGGAGGTGGGTCTCCGGCGCTCTCACTGACCGAACGAAACGCAACAATGCAAGCACTGTTACTTCACGTCGGTTTTCTATGAGAGGGTCTACTACCCCGGTCGAGCCGACCCATTCATGCTGAAACCAGTAATAGCTTCAGCGTGGCTCTACCACCTACAATGTGAAAAGTCTAAAATTTCGCTGCGATGCCGGTCTGTCAGTCTCTCGGTGATTGGATATACATCGAATGATATCGGAACGCGAGCATGCGATTATTTCGAACGTCACACTCGGTTTATCTTCTCCAGTGAGACATGTCTTAACGTACCACCCAACAAACCTATTTTTAATACATTATAGGTTTGGTTGTTTGACCACATCAAGCTTGATGTTAAATGATAATGTCGTCTAAGATTGTAAAAATACACTAAAGCTGGCGAGGGACAAACTAAAGTGCAACTGTTAGAATACACTTATAGGTGCTTGGCGGCAGATTTTCAATTTAAGCGTGGTAGCTAGCCACGAAGGCCTTGAAAAACCTCTACCACTATATTATGTACGCATGTAGTGATGTGTTCTTCCATTAACGTTTCAAGCTAATACCCAGAAAGTTAATAACATATTCAGATGGCACATGAAACTGTTCCACAACGTGGCTACGAAGCACTACATGCGCGCAACTCACGTGTACCATAACACGCCGTGCCGGGCGCCAGGGCTGTTCCTGTGTTCATTAACCGATCCTGTAGGAGCCGCGAAAAGGAGTAGACATGCACACGACATGTGGGTCGGGATGGGCATCAAGGTAAGCAACATTGGAATAATAAACATACAACCTCCACAGTAGATATGTATGCTATATAAAATACTAGCGATATCATTTGGCTTCGCACACGTTTTGTACGCACTGATTTGTACGCGTGGAAAAACTCGATTTTGAAACATTCTTCATTGGTGCTCCGCTCCTATTGGTTTTACCGTGACGCTATATAGCTTATAGCCTTCTTCGTTAAATGAACTATCTAACACTGAAAGTTTTCCTTAAAATCGTATGAAGCTAGGCTTTTACATTATAAAATGAAAACCCTATGGATAGACGTATAACAGCAGATATAATGTTTCTATAGAAATTGATTCATGGCTTGGTTGACTGCGATTACTTACTTCAACAAGTTAAGATTGTAGTGCTACGTAGCGTCGTGGGAGTCGTATAGTGAATAGGAAAACTTTCATGACACCTCACTGCAGAATTAATGTTGGCCAACACTCTGCTCTTTATCGTATGTTTTCGCAATATAATGGGATAAATCAACTTGTCGATAAATTTTATTGTATTCCTTGCGTGAATTTAAATTTGAACTAAAAACTATATCATTATAACTATATTTCTAAGCATGATAATTTTGTAAGTAAGCTGTGTTCACTGTTTTAGGACTCACACCCAGGTTTTTTTTTAATGTATGTTAGCTAATGTAAGGTAATTAATTCTTTATGTGACGGCTGGTTTGTGGACTAAATAAAAAATCGGACCAGTACTTCCTAAGATTAGCGAGTTCAACCAAACAAACAAACCCTCTAGCTTTATAATATTAGTATAGGCTAGCTTCTGCCCGCGACTTCGCCCGCGTGGAATAGTTACTTTGGGTTATCACTAACACGTAGCGGAAGCTCTCAAAAGACAAAAAAACCCCGATATTGAAACTTTCTACATTGTTGCTCCGCTCCTGTTGGATTTAGCGTGATGATATATAGCCTATAGCCTTCCTCGATAAATAAGCTATCTAACACTGAAAGAGTTTTTCAAATCAGACCTGTGATTAGCGCGTAACCAAACAAATAAACTATAATATTAGTATACTCGTAGATTACTACTCTGTTCTCGTAGGTACTTACCTCGAGCCGTCATTAAAATTACAATAAACTTTTGACAGAGTGGACCGATTTTAATAAAACAAAGACTTAGTTACTCCTGAGGATATGCTTTATGATTTTCTTGCTAAGCTTTTATTGTGTATTTACTCGGTACTTTAGCAGTGATGCGTGTTCATACAAATAGACAGACAGACATTTTTTTAAATGGTTGAAATGTATTCTATTACTTATTTCTAGACGTTAGATTTTCATTCTTATTATATATATAGAAGAAGATATATGTGAAATATGTATTAATTAAGGCGGAGTATTTAAGTTTTAGTTTTTTTTATAATAGTTCAGTGTTAAAATATATATGTCAATATTTAATGGATGAAAAGACAGATAAAAATTTGTGATTCGAGGAAAGTTGCGCTGATTATAGAGTTACTAGATTGTAGACTCATAGTCAGTGGCGTAGCGTGTCCTGGAGGGGGGGCCTGTATCAAAAAATTAGTTAAGGGCCCAAATGAAGAGTAATTAAAGGGATTACACACGTCAAGGGCCTCTATAGCCCGGGGGCCCTGTATCATTGATACGGCGGTAGCTACGCCCCTGCTCATAGTGCGTGTCGGTAAAAACGGCTAACAATAAATCACTCACACGGTTAGAGATTACATGATGGCGCTTTTTTAAGCCCGCCTGGCTAACTACCACCCTGTAGTTGAAAATCTGTCGCAGCTTCACTTATTCTCTTCTCTCTAGGCTTAGCATGTTACCATCTCTTTTAACATATCGTAAGATTGTGATCAGAATTAAGACCAATAAACAATAAAAGGAATACCATACCCTCTTTATAAGGTTTTATATAGTGATTCGCAAGTTTATCTCTATTCAGGTACTAACAATAATCATATTGTCAATTACAGTGCAATTGGAAATGTTGGGACAAGTCGCCTCATGTCCAACATTACATGCGACACCCTGAAGAATACCTAGCAGCAGTATACAATCACTTGGACGAGTGTGGATTGCTTCGAAGATTTGACAAGAAAATTCGGATATAGGCATTCACATATAACTAGACACCCAAGACACACTAAATAAAATAAAAGAAATCTCGAATAAAATTAGCTCTCAAAACCGTCCGCTTTTTTTTCTCGATTTGTCTACGCTATTGGCCTAGTAAAGCTTTAACAGCTTCAGCGGATTACTACCGTATACTGATATATGTTTGTAGGTGGCAGAGCCATGCTGAAGCTATTACTGGTTTCAGGATGAATGGGTCGGCTCGCCCCCGGTACTACCACCGACACACAGAAAACCGACGTGAAATCACAGTGCTTGCATCGTTGCGTTTCGTTCGGTCAGTGTGAGCGCCGGTGACACACCTCCCCTTCCCTTTCTTTCTGCCTCCTCCCGTCCCAAACACAGGTTGGCAGCGCACTTGCGACTCCCCTGGTGTTGCAAGTGTCTATAGCCGCTGGTGATTAATTAACATCGGGTGACCCACTTGTTCGTTTGCATCCAATGGTATAAAAAAACCCCGTCCGCCATAACTCCCCAATATACATAGATGGATATAGTTATGCGATAATCTTATGATTTTCGAAATTCAACCTTACCTGAATGATTTAAAGTTGTTTTTACAAGGAGGCAACCGACGCGAAACTAAATAGAATATATAATATCAAATGCAGAGGGTTTTGAGACGTTGTGTGCATCTTGGGTTTTTATATAAATCAATGGATATAGGCAATTAATTTAATTATGAATTACGTTATCGGTGGACTGTTAGAAATTATTTTATACCGTTCATAGATTAACTCTAGTTGAATTGTAATTCTAAAATAGCCCAAAATGAAAATTTATCAGGACCTTTTTAGTTCTGAACAGTGTTGTAACTGGTCTTAAGGTGGCCCCGTATCAAAGTTCAGGGAATGGGTGTAACTTTTTACCGTTGAATAGAATACCATGCATTTCACGACATATTATTTAGGAATTATTAGGACCTGCAAACATTATCTCTTCATATTTCATTATTTATTTATTCAGAGTATGTTGTTAAAATCGTGGTGAACATTTTTGATTTTTAAAATAACTCGAGGCCCTTGTAACCACCGTATCACCGGGCACCCGTATCATTGGGTGATACGGTGGTAGTTACGTCTTTGGTACTGATGATTTCTTTTTTTTATATCATAGGAGGCAAACGAACAAGTGGGTCACCTGATGTTAAGAGTGACTACAACCGTCCACAGACACTTGCAACACCAGGGGAGTCGCAAGTGGTTTGCTAGTCTCTCATTGACCGAACGAAACGCAACAATGCAAGCACTGTTACTCGACGTGGGTGTTCCTGTGGGTCGGGTGGTAGTACACCGGGCGAGCCGACCCATTCATGCTGAAATCAGTAATAGCTTCAGCTTGGCTCTACCACCTACAAAATGTTCATGATTTATGATTCTAATGAGAGTTTGAATGGGTATCGATCTAGGTGGACGAAAAATGACGGACCCGATATGAGTGGCAGATGCAGGGGGCCCCAGAATAATACAATAGGATTAAAAAGAGAAAAAAACTTGCTTCATAAAGCGTCTAGTACCTATATGAAAGCCTGATCGGATTACCGTCGACTTGTAAGAAAAAGGCACCACACAGACTCACACCACAAGTAAGCTTGTGGACTCGCGATGCTGATTTGAAATTTGCTGTATCAACACTTTTTAACTAAAATGATGTGAGATGTATTGTATTACAGTAGGTGGTAGAACCACGCTGAGCCTATTATTAAACTACCACCCGACCCACAGAAACACCGACGTCAAGTAACAGTGTTTGCACTGTTGCGTTTGTATGTTATATGTATGTATTTTTTATGAAACTATCGTTTCATTTAGCTGTACTAACATGATGGAGCGTAAATAATGCTAATAAAACGTTTTCAAAATATGATTTTTTTTAATCAGGATCGTTTTTTTTTCCTTCCTATCATCAAAGTTATCATTAGTACTATCGTCTCTCTTCTTTTTCGGAATAGGTCTCGTAACACCCAGTATATAGCATTTAAACAAAATGTATTTTCATATAACTATTTATTTGTGAAGTACCGAACAGCAATCACTTCTTTACATTTAATTATCCAGAAGGAAGTGCAAAGTAACGTCATAATATTTAGTGATTGATATGCGCAAAGTACCGCCTTCGTCAATAAAAAATTTGAACCTGAGAAAAGTTCTTGTAGTCTTTTTTTTAAAACTGGTTCGGCAAAATAGCTCTGATACTTGATGGAAAATACAGTACAGTCCATAAATAACGGCAACTGTTCGTGCCAAATAACAACAGCAGGCATCGCTATCATACCAACGCGCATGTGCCTCTTCATGCTTCGTTTAAAGGACCCCATTTATAACATGAACAGAGGAAGAGAACACACTGGCTGGGAAGCTATTCTACATCTTCACAGTACGAAACGGTGAGTATGTGGGAAAAGTGGAACTGCAGATTTCTCGATGTTTCAAGTCGTATGTTACTATGGTGGTAAATTATTTTTAAGTGTTATTTAATTATAGTAGCATCAAAATACACCGAGCACAGTTCCTGTCTATATTATAGGCTGCTCTGAATTTATTTATTTATCCTTAAGTTTTCTCGATGTTGTATATATTATATGTATTTATAAATAAAGTGTTCGGCATATCAATATTAAGAGCGGTCAAAAAGTTTGGAGAGCACTGTAGTGATAATTAAGACCAGTAGATTATCTAACCGTATTGATAATAAAACTTGACCAAACTGTATTCTAACCTTGATAATACACCGTGATGGTAAACAATCTTCTGTTAACATAATATATAAGATACCTATAAATACACATTCAACAGCGATGTGTAATTTACTACGACACCCGTTTAACGTGTGTGGACATTTGTTTACTTCCTACAGTGATGTTATGAATTTACATAATTCTGTTATTATAAATAGGTAAAGATTGTTTGTTTTTATGAGGTCATATCTATGGAAGTAGTATGTAGAAGTTATTTATGTTACAAAAAGGTAAAAATTAGTTTACTAGTGATCCGAATTAGAAAATTATTTCACTGAAAGAAATTAGATTCTTGAACGACATAAAGAGTTTTATTCTTATTAATTTTCATATCGTACTGCTAACGATTTCACAGGTTATTGCTAGTAGAATAATAATTGAACTGTTCTCAGCATAATATATGTACCTATAGATATATTCAATTTATTTTCATATACGGTATATATATTTTCAGTTTGCAAACACTCATATGCCTGAAATCTTTGTCGACAGTTTGGTTTCACAAAATCAAAATCAACTACTGACGCTGGTGCAACGTTACTAAGTCATATTTTTCGAGCTTGGGAGGGATCGCAGGATGCAATTGGTGTGTTTTGTGATCTGTCTAAGGCTTTTGACTGCGTTGACCATAGTACCCTTATTTTGAAATTAAAACACTATGGTGTTTGTGGAGCTTCTCTCGACCTTCTAGCGTCCTATTTAGAAGATCGTTGTCACAAAGTTAGTGTAGACGGGGTTACGTCAGCTGGATCACTGACTCAAATTGGCGTCCCACAGGGTTCTATTTTAGGGCCATTTTTGTTCTTAGTATATATAAATGATCTACCGCTAGTGGTTGATAACTGTGCTGACATGGTTCTTTTCGCGGACGACACTTCAATTATATTTAAGGTAAAAAGAATAGATTCAGAGCTTAGTTATCTAAATAATACTTTAAGTAAAATTTCCGACTGGTTTGCGTTAAATAATCTATTGCTTAATGCCAACAAAACAAAATGTATAAGATTTACCTTGCCTAATGTTCGGTTTACTAATAGTAGAATCGAGATCGATGGGAATCTAGTAGGCTTAGTTGACGATACTGTGTTCTTGGGTATTACACTTGATTTAAAGTTACAATGGGGTCCTCACGTAAAAAAATTGGCGGGATGACTAAGTTCTGCTGCATTCGCAGTTAGAAAGTTTCGCCAGCTAACAGATATTGCCACTGCTAGGGTTGTCTACTTCGCTTACTTCCACAGCTTAATGTCTTATGGTATTTTGTTGTGAGGGACAGCAGCTGAGGTGGACACCATATTCCTATTACAAAAACGAGCAGTTCGAGCAATTTATAATATGAGGCCTCGCGAATCATTAAAGACTAAGTTTCAGGAATTCGGTATCTTAACTCTGCCCTCCCAATATATTCTTGATAATTGAACTCAGGTTTTCTTTGTTGTTTATTATTATTTGTTTTGATTTAATTATTTTATACGTTAAATGTGACCATGAACCATCATCTCTTAGAATATTGTATTGTATTCTCAATCTCCATCACGATCTATTGCGTACGAGCGTGCGTGTGTGCGTGCGTACGAGTATCTAAAATATATTTGAATTACTTGTTGTCTCATTCTTACAAATTTGGTTTAAAAATGTATCAATTAAAGAAAGCGAAAGGAACTTAGTAATAACACACCTTCTTTTTTACTTTTTTAAAATAAAGTAAAAACTTATCACCCTTGTTATTGTAGAACAAGTTTCAACCTTATACTTTCCGCTTTGCAGTTATTTTTATATCTAATTAACACCTATTTGTTTGATCAAATGTAATATCTGTAAACCATATTTTTAGGAGAGTATAATTAGTATCTACTATTACACCGATAGTAATCTTAATGAGGATAATTTAGAGATTTATGGTGTTCGCGTGAGTGCTTTACTCACGAATCCTATCTTTGTTTCAATTTTTATCAAATATTTGTTATTAAATTGTTCTTGCATCAGTTCTTATAACAGCAAAACAACGTGAGCTATGAAAAAATGTATCTAGCTTGCTATAAATACTCACGGATGCTTCCCATCACCGCCGACTGGGCTACGAAAGTCTCTCATGACCCTGGCTTCGGTGATGACGGCACGACGGCCAGCAGCCTCCGAGCAGATGCGCCGAAGACGACCGTCATTGCAACTGGGAGGCAAATTTGAAACCACCAACCGATATCTTGACACGAATCTGTTAATAATAATAATTGGGTTTAAAATAATAACCGAACGAACTTTCGAATTCGGTCAAGGACGCTAGTTTCGGCAGAAGTTCGATAACGTCTTATAAATTGATGAACGCCGGCTGCAGGCACGAAAATGCATGACTCATTGTCACGTTCCGCCTCAGCAAGCGAGAGCGCGGAACAAGTGATAGAGAGGCGCGATCGGCTTCTGACGCATCTATCTATATCTATACTATAATAAAATTGTAACGAGACCAAATCCATTAAATATTTTTTGAAAATTATAATCGGGATAGATTTTGTTATCGATATAAAAGCCAAAAATATTTTATTTACAATTTTTGTCTGTCTGTCTGTCCCTGTGAACACATATCACTCTGAAAGTACTGAACCAATTGTGACGAAACTTGACACAGTGATAACTAATATTACAAGGTTACATTCGTACATTAGGTTACATACTTTTTATCCCATAAAACGCAAGGGGTTCTCCAGAATAACGGATGAAAGTAAAAAATTTGTAGTTAGTGAAATTCTTGACGGATTTTGGTAAATTTTCTTTACGCTGTATGTAGTAGACGGATTAGCTAAAAATCTAAGTTATATTGGAACGAAGTTCAATTTTTTTTTATTGTAGCACGGCAAAATGACTGCACTGTGCCTGACGGTAAGCACAGTACAATCCAAACGCAATAGCGACCACCGAGTAACACACTATCCATCGCCGGTCGCCGCTGTCATGCCCGCCTGCGAATAGCTAGATATGCACAGGCAGATCCCCAAACGCGACCCGCAGAAACAAATCACTATGGCGGCCTTTTTCGCCATATACATGATGGTGGTCAGGTTCTAATACCCTACCACCCCGCTTTTGCCATTGCCTCGTTCGTTATTCAGCAGGGTGCTCCACGTACAGGTGAGGTTGACTTGGGTGTCTCAAGTCTTATTATGTTATTCGACGACCTTACACACCTTATTGCACGTTATACGCTTTGAGCGGATAGGAGCTAGACCGAAAAAAATGTAACAAGACTTTTTTGCGACACCTTAGTAAAAGAGCCAGCAACGTTAGAAGAACAAAAATTTTAGAAAAGTTGGTTCTTTAATATATCATTCTTTATGTTATTCCAAACAAGGTTCAGGCTACCTGGTTGCCGGTAAACGTTGTGTTTATTAATGCGCATCACACCTTTACTGGTATAAATATTAAATTTTTAAATAACTTTAGGAAACTTTTTTCCAGTAAAACTTTCTTTTTAAACGTTATTTAAAACATGAAATTTATCACTGCCAGACAATCTTGTTATTGACAATTATGTGCTCGATGATATTCTTTATAAATAAAAATAACTCATTTCAAACCATTTTATTTTTTCCATTGCAAAGAAAATGTTTCATTTTATTAACCAATGTTATGTTAAGATTTCACCGTAATCAATGAAAAACGACGATAAACGTAAACATATGACTTGGGACTGACTTCATATTGAATACATGCGTCTATAATAGGCGCCGCCACAATTATCGCTATCTTTATGATACAGCCAGTGTTGCGCTAAAATATAGCTATAGCTAAGTTAATTTATATATATTATTTTTAATTTACCCTCTTTATGTTTATTTAAAATAATATTAAAATTACATCTATCATAACATGGTTTGAAGATACTTATTATAGATACTTATGAAGTAAGTGGTAGAGATGATTATTTTATTTTATTTTTACGTATTGTGCATGTGCAGAGTCTATCTGTAGTAGGTTAGGTGCAGTGACAGAGAAAAAGAGAGAGAGAGTGTGTATATAATATATACAAACATAAAAAAATCATTTCAATAACAAACCAACTGCAAGATTACTTATTGATGTATTAACTTGATTATCCCAGATCATTCAGTGTTTAATTTATCATTATTTATTTTATAAATATATTTTATCGTTTAATTTACAATGTAACTCTATTAACTTGATGTTTTATAATATAACTATACTGACTGTATAGAAAATGCTTACAAAAAAGGGAAAGGAACTTCGTTCCAACCGGGGGTCCATAGACCCCTCAAGCTTTTTTTTACATTACCGCCAATATATGGTTAGGTTAGTTTTTATTTAATTGAACCCGGTAGATGATGCTACGAACGGGTTCTAGGCTTATTTTAACAGATTTCTCACATACCATCTAGGTATATGTTTGAGTGAGTCCTTTGATAATTTGGATTCACAATTGGAAACCGTAGGTGTGGCTGCAATCGTGTATAAGGTAGGTTAAAATTTTTCGCGTTTAAAAATACAATTGAAACCGGTGATAACCGGTTTGGTGCAGACGAAGTTACACGGGTCAGCTAGTCTTCTATATCTACACATATAATAAAAATGAAGTGTCTGTATGTAATACCAAAATAAAAAAAGGATGATTGGGTATGAATGTATACACGCTACTGATAACAAAAATGCAATTTTAAAATTTTTGTCGGTCAGTCTGTCTGTTTGTTCCGGGTAATCTCCGAAACGGCCGGACCGATCTTGACAGGAATTTCACTGGTAGATAGCTGAAATTACAGCGGTTTACTTAGGCTACTTTAAAATAGACTAGTTATTAACCGTGGCTTTGCCCGCAGTGCTATCTCCGAAACAGTTTGACCGATTTTTACGAGACTTTCACCGACAGATAGCGGACATTATAAGAAGTAACTTAGTCTATTTTAATTTAGACTAGCTGTTATTCGCGGCTCCACCTGCAATGTTATCTCCAAAACTGTTGAACCGATTTCCACGGACATTATAAGAAGTAACTTAGTCTATTTTAATTTAGACTAGCTGTTATTCGCGGCTCCACCTGCAATGTTATCTCCAAAACTGTTGAACCGATTTCCATGAGAGTTTCACCGAGACATAGCAGACAACATAACATGTAAGTAATTTAATCTATTTCAATTTAGACTAACTGTTAACCGTGGCTTCGCCTGCAGTGCTATGTCCAAAACGGTTCAACTGGTCTTTACGGGACGTTCACCAGCATATAGCGGACATTATAAAAAGTAATTTAGTCTATTTTAATTTAGACTAGTTATTAACCGTGTTTCACCCGCAGTGCTATTTCCAAAACGATTCAACCGATTTTCACGAGACTTTCACTGGCAGATAGCTGACCTAATAACAAGTAATTTAGATTCTTTTATTTTCGATTACTTGTTACCCGCGACTTCATCCGCATGAAATTTATCAAAAATATGTTGTTCACTGTAAACATGTGCGTAAGACGTGCGTTGTACTGGACGCCAAGAATAGATATAAATAAAATTCATATATGTGTATTTATGTATGTATTCTGAATTATATTTTCTTTTTGGTCATTTTGGCGGCCAGTTTGTTTTATTTATCACGCTTTCGCTTACATAACTCAGTAACCTTAGTAACATATAAGAATATTGTATCGAGTTCAATGAGCACTATTTCAATTGTTAAATATTAACAACTGCTTAGACAGATATAGTTTTATATCTTGATTTATATTTATGCAAGATTTCATGACGTCAGTTCATTCATTGTTTACAATTCAACATTATAATTATTAATAGTAATTTTGAAGGTAGTAGGGGTCTTTTTAATAACATATTAGTCCATAAACGTATTACTTATTGACAAGATGGGCATATTGTATCATTATCTATCTCTGAGTCATTGTTTCATTAGTTCCTTATACAGTATAAGTGAGCACTGATGTAGTTATATTGTGGGTTAAGGTGCTAAATATGTTTCTTATGAAAAAAATTATTTGAAACACTGTTAGTATTTATATATCTAATGTATACGTTACATGTTAGTATAAGTAGCGTGCGTGTCGTACTTACAATTATTTTTAAAGAGTATTTATATAATTGGACATGGTCTTACAATTTTATATTTCTTTAATACAATTTTAAAAAACGCGTGCTGAGCTGCGGTTCAGTTAGTATACAATAATTCAAGTCAATTCATATAAGTATACAAATTGTTTCTTCTGGCGTTATCACGTATAATTATCGTCCGTAAGCCGACTTTACAGACAACCAATTTTTTTTAATATATATTACAACCAATTTTACCATGTAAAAGTAGTGAAATAAAATTAATAAATTTGCAAATGATCCGTCAAAAAATCTAGAGATCATTTAAATTTTACTTCTTCCTCGTTGAAGTAAGAAATTCCGCATCCACCACCTTTTATTTCGTTTACATATCTCTCCCGAGATAAGTACGAATGCTGCACTAATCACCACAAATTCCTCGGGCGACATTTCTATAAGCACTGACTAGTGTGGTCGACAAAAATGTTTCGCAACATTCGTCTCGGGACATTCACGTTTTTCCTCTAGTGTATCCGAGGCTTAACCCAGCATTATTTCCCTAAAACGTGAGAAATCCCGACTTCATTGAGGACTGCGTAGGAATAAGGTCGTAAACAAAACAAAATAATAGCATTTTTTTTTTAATGAAACTTCTTGAAGTTCCATTCCACAACCTTTTTGTGTGACTAAAATTTGTGAGGGTAGTGAACACTGTGTCGAGTAGTGTTGAAAACACCGGTTCTCGTCCGATCAAGCAACGTTCGCTTCGAAAGCAAGCATCAATTAAGCAACGTCGGGGCGGTCAGTACTTGGATGGGTTGGCTTTTTATTTCACTTTCAGTTTCACTTCTAATGGGTGTCTTTACGACACACTGTTCTTTTTCAATAGTTTATTATATAGAAAGAAGAATTTTATACAATTTGATTAGGATATTCAAAATTATATTATTAATAATTAGTAAAAAATAAATCATACATGACGTCACAGTCCTCCGTTAGTATCGGATTTCCGACTACTTCATATCGGTTCTTAAAGTCATAACATTAGTGATATTGGGTAATTCTTTCATGACTAACTTGACACTGGCAGAATTTGTATCTACGAGATGCCATTATTTAAAAGTTGAGGTTGTAGCAAAAGAAATTTGTCAATCAATACCATATTTTATACTATACCTGTTTAAGTTTTTCAACATCTGTGTCTTGCTGCGTTCTAAAGCTAGCCTTTTAGACATATCTGAAGCGGACACGCCCACAGCCGCCGTAGTACCAGCGACGATAACTAGAAAGTCAACAATTGTTATTACTAACTAGCGCGCACGGCAGACGCTGTCCCGCCCTGATTATATCAAAATCCTTGACTAATTATATACCAAAATCTTCCTCATGAATCACTTTATTCACTGGTATAAACCGCATGAAAATCCATTCAGTAGTTTTTGAGTTTATCGCGAACAGACAGACCGACAGACGCGGTAGACGGACTTTGTTTTATACTATGTAATGATATTATTTATTTACTTAATCTTTATTGAACACCATTGTACATACATACTATTGGACATTTCAAACTATGTGGTAAGTTCAAAAGGATAGCTGATAGCTCTTCTACCAGACAACTCAACAGATGTTAGACGAAAAAATCGGCTGAGTGCCTTAAGCGCTCGCCTTAGTAGTCCGGTGAAGCTGTTAAGACCTTGCTTGGTCAATAGCGTATTCAGTTCGAAAAAAAAAAAGACATTAGACGAATGTTCCAGAGAGACGAACCAAGAGTATTTTATGTGTATAAGTATAAACAAACAAACGCGACACAAATTATAAACACGTAAATTATTATCAAGATCACGAAATCAATTTTATAAAAAAAAAAATTATTAAGACAAAAATGTAATAATGGCAATTTAAAAAATTACTATGTCAACTTTAGTGTCACAATTATTGATTTTTATTTTTCAAGGATTTTCGATTAAATTTGGCAATTTTAGAGTTTTGGGAGTTGGTAACTTTGGTTATATTTTGGACATCGAAACAAATACAAAGAAAATCGAAAGTATGAGGAGATCTTTGGGCGGATTGCAACTAAAGCACAGATAGGTGTAAATGTGTCGTAGTATATATAAGTATGTAATAGTGAGTCTACTTGATTTTTGTCTGTACTAGTACCAAATTTTTGAACTGAAACTATTTTAGAAACGTTGTGATTTCCAACCGGGTGCAACGGAAAAAACGACAGGTAAGAGACACAAATACAAAAATTAGTGAGCCAGAGCGAGAGAACAAATGTCGGTGTGTATGTATATTGCACACTGTTTAATGCTTGCTTGTATTTGAGCATTTAACGTGTGTTAGTATATGTGAAAAGTACGTGAGCTAATACTACTATACACTGTATGCGGCTGCGTATTACAGCTTTTTAGGAAGAAGTCAGCGTGGTGTGTTATTATTTAACAGTGTTTGTGACTATTTTTATATCTTGTTGTGCTAAATACTAAATTCATTTTTGAACAAATAAACTTTGTAATTATCCTTGTTATATATATCTCATTCTTTTGTCGATTTATTGAAGTTTCACTTCTATCGTGTGTGAATCGCACACACACTTTTTTTTTCTAGCGTATACAGCGTTTGCTCACAAGTGTAATGATACACAAACCTCCTTCTTTCACGAGATACAAGTTTCTATTGTCCTTGGGTTGCTTCTTGTTCCCTTTCTGTACGTTTTCCTTCTTGAGCGCCGGTTTCGGCTGCATAGCTTGACCTTCTAATTTCAATTCGACTGGCGGTAAAGCCAAGAATTTATCAGCATCCTCTTTGTTCTGAAACAGGTAGATCAATTTACAAATAGATTGCAAATTTAAAATTAAGAGTACTAGTGTTTGCCCAGTGGTCGAAATTCAATCATAGTAAAAAGTTCAAACTTTTTTCCTCACATTTTAATATATATGTATAGTTGTAACTATGTATATTATGTTAATGTCGTTGATCGTGAATTATGAGGAATAAAGGAAGAAACAAACAATTTCAACATTTCTCCAAGCAATTAATATCCTACAAACTTTTTTAGATTTACATAGTAGTCTTTATTTTTTTTTAATGTACATCACGATAAGTTTTACGATATTATGATATTTACAGGCACTACATATTCAACTATATGTGAAATGAAGCAAGCGGTGTGGTGCGCATACGAAAGAGAAGAGAAATAAACAGATAACACTGTTTACAACGAAATTCTATAAGCATAGTTTAATTTTGCTTTAATTTTTCTTTTTTTTCCACATCACATAAAATACATGTTATGATAATAAACATCATGGACGAAGTGACAACTATTAGCTAGTGTTTCATAAATAGACAAATTGTGCTTACTAGAAGATACAGAAATTTTTAATACCCTCCATCAGCATAAACAAAATATCAATTCATATACATACCATAAACTTAATAAACAAACTTTTTTCTTCACATTTTATGACGAAGAAGGGAAGAAACAAACAATTGCCGAATTTTTTCCACGCAATCGATATCATACAACTTTTTTAGTTTAGTTCGTAGACACTTACTGTGTTATTACAAAAAATTTAAATACGTATTGAATACTTGCTTTAAAAAAGTTTGGGTACTTTCGTATTAAATGCACCGCGCTCGCAAACTCAAACTTTTTAATACCCACCATCAGCATAAACAAAATATCAATTCATATACATACCATAAACTTAATAAATCCTGACCCTTTAGAGTGCTCTGTCATTTTGTCCATACAGACGAGAGCATATTTAACAGGCCCAGTGCGTTCTGCAAACTCTTTTAGCTGTTCATTATCCACGCTGAAGGGAATGTTTGTTACAAATACTGTACATCCGTCCTCAGCGTCATTCAGTCTAATGCTGGAATACAAAATTATATGTCAGTTTAGAATAGGACCACTCCAATTAAGCCTGTGTATGCTGTTAAAGGCGATTAAAGGATTAACCAAAGAAGAGACAGGGCGTACTCTAAGTATACATGTAATGGTGGTAGAGCCCCGCTGAAGCTATTACTGGTTTCAGCATGAATGGGTCGGCTCGCCCCCGGTACTACCACCCTCTCACAGAAAACCGACGTGAAGTAACAGTGATTGCATTGATGCGTTTCGTTCGGTCAATGAGAGCGCCGGAGACCCACCTCCCCTCCCCTTCCACTTTCCCCTTCCCCCCCAACACAGGCTGGCAACGCACTTGTGACTCCCCTGGTGTTGCAAGTGTCCATGGACGGTAGTGATTACTAACATCAGGTGACCCACCTGTTCGTTTGCCCCCTATGATATATAAAAAAAAACTTTTTTAAACCAAACTGTGATTCTAACCCGCACTCTGATCATAGCAAATCTTCTAATATAATGTTGCAAAATAAACTCAAACTTTCATTCATGGCGAGGCCGGTATAGTCATGCGACTATGCACCGGAAAACGCAATAGACATATACCGAAGTAGACAAATGTCAAAACATAAAACTCAGTGCGACATGTACATACAATAATCGATATATCTCCTTAAGTGATCTAGATTCAATATATAGCTCCGGACCTGTACTTTTTTTGGATGTAAGGTACCTTATACCCTTTCTTGTACCCCTGACAGTGTGAATGCAAAATTTCATGACGTTCGGTTGAGTAGTTAAGACGTGAAAACTTAAAAATCAAACTCACAGTCAGTTTGGTCAACTTTTTTTTAATATTAGGTTTTAGCATTTGACCACAATTTAATCTGATGTTAAACGACGATATGGTATAAGAAACTTAGCCGACTCACAAACGCAGCTACTGGAACAGCAATAGTTGTTTGATGAGAGGTATTCAACTTGAGGGTGATATCTAGCTAGCCAGGCGGACCTGGAAAAAGCCCTACCAATATACTATGGTTTCATCAGATTTCCCATCACCGAAAGCTCTGATTCGGTTGCAAAGTTGCGAAATTACGTCCATCATGCTGTATCCGAACACGCTATCATATAAAGCCATCATCTCGCTTATTTCTGTTATTAAAATACGACATTTGTTAACACACACAAGTGTTACAATATCACGGTAAAAAAAATTTAAGCATAAAATTGATAATAGTTGTTCTTACCGTTTCTTCCCTTATCCGAGCTTGAGGGAATACTGTTATTGAAACACCAGTAATAGATAGATAAGAAGACACGATATATCTCAGATAGCTACTTACATTTAACTAGAGTTAGATTATTGAGACCGGCCGTAAGTGATTAATCCTTAAGTGAAATGAAAGAAAAATTAGAAATCTACAAAACGATTACATCAATAGAGTAATATCAGATGTAACACGAAATTTTATATATAGATTATTGCTCGCGATTTCGCTAGCACTAACCTAGATTCAATATATAGCTCCGGACCTGTACTTTTTTTGGATGTAAGGTACCTTATATACCCTTTATTGTACTCCTGACAGTGTGTATGCAAAATTTCATGACGTTCGGTTGAGTAGTTAAGGCGTGAAAACTTCAAAAACAAACTCACAGTCAGTTTGGTCAACTATTTTTTAATATTAGGTTTTAGCATTTGACCACAATTTAATCTTATGTTAAACGACGATATGGTATAAGAAACCTAGCCGACTCTCAAACGCAGCTATTGGAACAGCAATAGTTGTTTGACAAGTGATGTTCAACTTGAAGGAGGTATCTAGCTAGCCAGACGGACCTGGAAAAAGCCCTACCATCACCCATCATCCCATCACCGGAAACTCCGATTCGGTTGCAAAGTTGCGAAACTACGTCCATCATGCTATATCCGAACATGCTATCATTTAAGCCATCATCCCTTATTTCTGCATTTCTGTTATCAAAATTGTGAACACACACAAGTGTGACAATATCACGGTAAAAAAACGTTAAGCATAAAATTGATAATAGTTGTTCTTACCGTTTGTTCTCAAGTTGTGTGCTTGTTTCGCTTTTTGCATCATCCATATCTTCTTCATCTTCCTCGTCATCTGACTCTTCGCCGTTATCATCTTCATTATTTTCATTTTCGCTTTTCTCATCATCACTTTGTTCTTCATCACTATCCGTGTGCTCTTTCGAATCCTCGTTCTCCGAATCATCATCCGATTCACCTACAAACACATTTGTTTAATTTGTAGATTAACCTTTTTTATTCAGTTTACCATTATTATTTTTGAATTTCAAAATACAACTCCTGTATTAGGGATTAAATTCTGTGTCTCAAATGATGTTACATACTTAATATGCACTTGAGGGACAAAAAGTACACATAGATTTAGAAGAATTATTATGGAGCACTCTCTAGGATTCCACCCCACAATATCTAGCGAGGCCAGCAGCGGTGAGACTGCTTAACACACTGCACCTTCAGTATATAAATTCTATGATATCAAAATAATTTTCTCAATAGAACAATATATATTTAAGATTTATTGAACACATTGATAACATAGTGGTTATTTTTAATAACAATATAATATTACTAATATATTACAATATAAAGCAAGAACAAAAGTTAGAACATAAATATAAATGCTAAGTTACATTGACAGTAAACAGTAAGGTTCACTACTTGTGTTTATCTGGGCACAGAATATTAGTTATTAGTGTTTAGGATTTATTTTACTAAAATCTAACTTACTTTTAATCTCTTCCTTGATTTCATCATTAGACACATTCAAAGGTGGCCCATCATTATCATCACTGTCTGAATCTTCCTTTTTTACATTATCCTGCATTTCTAACTCTTGATTGACTATATGCTGCATATATTTGTCCTTGGGTACAGCCCAATCAACTGATATAGGTCTACCTATATACGAATTTAAAGACGTGTTTAGATAGGACAACTGTATGTAACAAAAAAAATATAATCATTCAACAACAGCTTACCCAAAAATGGTTTCATATTTGTGTTCAGCAGAGCCTTCTTAGCCATTGGCACATTTTTAAAATGTACAAATGCACAACCAACAAGTTTCCCATCCGGTTTCTTTAATAATTTCACCTCTAATATATTACCGTAAGATTCAAAATGTTCTTTCAGTGATTCCTCTGTGGCTTTAAAAGATATATTACGGATAATAAGACGAGCATTACGATTAACTCTAGTTTTATTCTTGTCTTCATTTTTATTATTTTTGGAAGTATCTTCTGAAAGAAATGTTAAATGTAAAAAAATAGTGAGAGTAATATTTAGAGTAATATCAGATGTAACACGAAATTTTATATATAGATTATTGCTCGCGATTTCGCTAGCACTAACCTAGATTCAATATATAGCTCCGGACCTGTACTTTTTTTGGATGTAAGGTACCTTATATACCCTTTATTGTACTCCTGACAGTGTGTATGCAAAATTTCATGACGTTCGGTTGAGTAGTTAAGGCGTGAAAACTTCAAAAACAAACTCACAGTCAGTTTGGTCAACTATTTTTTAATATTAGGTTTTAGCATTTGACCACAATTTAATCTTATGTTAAACGACGATATGGTATAAGAAACCTAGCCGACTCTCAAACGCAGCTATTGGAACAGCAATAGTTGTTTGACAAGTGATGTTCAACTTGAAGGAGGTATCTAGCTAGCCAGACGGACCTGGAAAAAGCCCTACCATCACCCATCATCCCATCACCGGAAACTCCGATTCGGTTGCAAAGTTGCGAAACTACGTCCATCATGCTATATCCGAACATGCTATCATTTAAGCCATCATCCCTTATTTCTGCATTTCTGTTATCAAAATTGTGAACACACACAAGTGTGACAATATCACGGTAAAAAAACGTTAAGCATAAAATTGATAATAGTTGTTCTTACCGTTTCTTCTCAAGTTGTGTGCTTGTTTCGCTTTTTGCATCATCCATATCTTCTTCATCTTCCTCGTCATCTGACTCTTCGCCGTTATCATCTTCATTATTTTCATTTTCGCTTTTCTCATCATCACTTTGTTCTTCATCACTATCCGTGTGCTCTTTCGAATCCTCGTTCTCCGAATCATCATCCGATTCACCTACAAACACATTTGTTTAATTTGTAGATTAACCTTTTTTATTCAGTTTACCATTATTATTTTTGAATTTCAAAATACAACTCCTGTATTAGGGATTAAATTCTGTGTCTCAAATGATGTTACATACTTAATATGCACTTGAGGGACAAAAAGTACACATAGATTTAGAAGAATTATTATGGAGCACTCTCTAGGATTCCACCCCACAATATCTAGCGAGGCCAGCAGCGGTGAGACTGCTTAACACACTGCACCTTCAGTATATAAATTCTATGATATCAAAATAATTTTCTCAATAGAACAATATATATTTAAGATTTATTGAACACATTGATAACATAGTGGTTATTTTTAATAACAATATAATATTACTAATATATTACAATATAAAGCAAGAACAAAAGTTAGAACATAAATATAAATGCTAAGTTACATTGACAGTAAACAGTAAGGTTCACTACTTGTGTTTATCTGGGCACAGAATATTAGTTATTAGTGTTTAGGATTTATTTTACTAAAATCTAACTTACTTTTAATCTCTTCCTTGATTTCATCATTAGACACATTCAAAGGTGGCCCATCATTATCATCACTGTCTGAATCTTCCTTTTTTACATAATCCTGCATTTCTAACTCTTGATTGACTATATGCTGCATATATTTGTCCTTGGGTACAGCCCAATCAACTGATATAGGTCTACCTATATACGAATTTAAAGACGTGTTTAGATAGGACAACTGTATGTAACAAAAAAAATATAATCATTCAACAACAGCTTACCCAAAAATGGTTTCATATTTGTGTTCAGCAGAGCCTTCTTAGCCATTGGCACATTTTTAAAATGTACAAATGCACAACCAACAAGTTTCCCATCCGGTTTCTTTAATAATTTCACCTCTAATATATTACCGTAAGATTCAAAGTGTTCTTTCAGTGATTCCTCTGTGGCTTTAAAAGATATATTACGGATAATAAGACGAGCATTACGATTAACTCTAGTTTTATTCTTGTCTTCATTTTTATTATTTTTGGAAGTATCTTCTGAAAGAAATGTTAAATGTAAAAAAATAGTGCGAGTAATATATAACATGCTAGTAACAAATTTATTTCATTGAATTTAGTTTTTATAATTCAAATATGGTATGGTAAAATTTTGTAACTTTTATTCTGTTAAAGGTACAAGGAAATACAACCACAGAAAAATTGAATAGTAATTTAAGCTTTGTCATAATATTAACACTTTTGTTACTACATGGCTACATAAATGGCTAATGAAACCTATAGACATGGATCTGGAGGTATAACTCTGCATGCAATTACATTTTTTAAACCTTTGAATAAGCTCTTATTGTGGTCTCTCAGGAAAACAATAGCCAGATTGCTTACACAACTTCCAGAACACTAGTGTAAGAAAACTCCTATGAAATCGGATTATTATTCTTAAAGTCAGCAAATGAACACCTGTCAATAGCATGCTCTGAGATACTAGATAGTGGAAATATTTATTAATTTTTTACATGTACACACATATCACAACATATGTGTAAAATTATTATGAAAACATTTCTCACATGTTCAAGACTCTTCTATTAAATTTGTAGGTGGTAGAGCCACACTAAAGCTATTACTGGTTTCAGCATGAATGTGTCGGCTCGTCCGGGGGAGTACCACCCGACCCACAGAAACGCCGACGAGAAGTAACAGTGCTTGCATTGTTGCGTTTCGTTTGGGTCAGTGAGAGCGCCGGAGGCCCACCTCCCCTCGCTCTCCCCCTTCCCCCACTCCTCCCTCCCTCAAACACAGTCTGCCAACGCACTTGCGACTCCCCTGGTGTTCGTACTGCCATTGGACGGCGGTGATCACTTAACATCAGGTGACCAACATGTTCGATTGCCTTCTAAAATATAAAAAATACATACATATTAAATTAGTAAACATCATTACCAAAAATAAATTTATTACTACTAAGAAATCTTTATGTAATTACTTAAAATCAGATTAATATTCTGCAATTCTTAATGACTTAACTCCCAGATTTTTGTACTTTAATCCAATTCAGAAAAATAGACGTAGTAAGAAGGCAAGGTTGCAAGTTGCAACATTCAAATCAGCAATGGGCAGATAGCTGATCATCTTGTTAAGTTGTTCACATGTTTCCATATAGTCACAGTCAAGTAAATAAAAGGATACAGCACTATTTTTGTACACTACTTCATAATAAATTATAATATCTGTTTTCTACTTCATCTGGTTAGAAATAGAGTTATCCTAAGATATATAGAAAGGATCACAGCAATAACAGTATTAACAAACCTTTCATGTCCGGCTGCTTCTCATTTTCCAGCACAACATCATCAGATTTTTTCTTGTTGTTTGTTCCTTGGATTTGTTCACTATATTTATGTTTAGGCACTGCCCAGGCAACCTGTATAGGTCGATCTGTAAACAAATTTATACATAGAAACTAATGTTAAAAAACTTAATTTTATAAATAAAATTAATTACAAAATAATATCCTATACATGACTTCAACAACCTACCAGCACATCATAGTATTATAGAAATGACATCAAATTAAAAAATAAAATCATGTACACTTATTTTACTCATCTCTAATTTTATAAAATAAAAACCTCCTAAAGTAAAATTTGCTTAAAAATAGGTAATTCTTTGGGGATGTGATAAGTAACTTAAACTATTATATAAACATGGAATTATTCTAATTTTGTGTCTCTGTAGACCATACAATACTTGATCCAAATTGGATAAAGAGTATTTACTAACAAAATGTAGCCAGCAACACATGACAGACCTGTGTCAAAAATCTTCTTTTTTTAAAATGTATATTTATGTTGATTTTTAGTTTACTAATTTAACAAATTTACACACATTTATACACATAAATAAAATTCTCTCATTTTACACATAGTCAAATCGAACTTACTATATGGCTAATATCAAAATAATAATAATATAATAACCAAACAACCATAGGAACCATACAATGAAAATGTATATCAGATATATGTAAACAAATAGTTTAATGCCAGTCTCTGAGGTACTTCAGTTGTAGTTTATCTGTTCTATAACGTTATCGGTTTGATAACTTGTCAAATTGCATTTCTGAACACACAATAATATGATAATTGTCAGAAAAACTCGATGGGTCATTTGACAGTTTATTTTATGGATAACTTTGTTGAGTCAATAAATTGGTAGTTTAACTGAGTGTCTCAGAAACTGGGCATAAGTTAGTCTAAATTAGGGAAATTGTAACAAACTGTAAATGAGGTACAGACCAGAAACACATCTCATTATCTGGAGCTCGGCTATTAAATTTATTTATAAGGGGCCAACCAAAACTGTTTAGGATAACTGAATATCACTAAGGTAATATATTCTGTAGGGCTGTAAACTTAAAATATATATATTTTTTTTAATTTTCGCTTTTAAAACTATAATATGCAAGTTCTGCAACTAATTTGAATAAAATTTACTATAACCTGGGCTCCTTTTGTGGGGGCCTGCTGTGGCACAGTGCCCTTAAAGGGAAATCCGAAAATACCAAATAGAACAGTATCTTATTATATGCCACAAGTAACCAAAATAACAAGGTGTACATTTTTGCACTCTATGAGATAAAATAATATACTTACACTTTTAAAAATTAACGTGCCAAAAGAAGAAAATGACACAGGCCTGACTATATCAATAGGCAATATTAAATTATTGTTAGGTATTATTCATTTGATTCTATTTCCAGAATTATGATGACCTTAACATGGTTTGTTACATTTCTTCTTTATCAAATTTAGCTTAACTATAACCATGTCCTTGACCCAGCAGTGTTTGCTATTATTAATTTTTATAATTACTATTTATTGCGCTAGATAGTTAAGTTAAAGGCAAATCTCATAACAATTGAATCATGACAGCCCAGAAGTTTATATGCTACAAAGTGGTGAAGTATAGAGAAATAGGTAGTTTAAAAACCTTTAAGCAAATTCCACTTTTCATAGTAATCAGTGAAACAGTGGTATAGTTGATCAATATCAGATATACAAGTGTCGTATATAAATAGATTAAGATTAAATAAGTCACAATTACACATGTACTAGTGGGCGCCCAGTGGTCGACATTCGACCATAGTTCATTGATTTTTTTTAAAGTTTGTAATGTTATAATATCATTGTTGAATGTAGAATGAAAAAGGGTAATTGGAACGTAAGAGTAAAATAATACATACAGTCGAGCATAGCAACCTCCTTCACAACCTTTTTTGAAGTCCTTTATTGACAGATGTCAAAATGTCTTTTTTATTTACATGTGTGTATATGTTGTGTAAAATTGAAGCAGTAGTGTGAGTAATGCATATTTTAATTAATTTAATGTACTTCTAATGCATTTTATATAAAATAAATAGCTTTCTGCACTTCTCCTCCATATAAACTTTAACTATGCCAAGTTTCACATTCATCCGTTCCTGCATTTCTCTCAAAAAGGGATACAAAGTTTGGGCTTCACATATAAATATATATGATATTAATTGGAAGAGATGGTGGCTCAATGGTTAGCGTGTTCAGGCACCCCATCAATCAACATAGGTATGAATAGTAGTGACCAGGTTTTCTTCATAGCTTTTCATGATTTCCACAATGTGGTGAAACCATAGCATAGTGGTAATGCTTTTTCCAAGTATGTTTGGTTAACTACCTTCCTCAAGTTGAAAATCCGTCATCAAACACGTGTTAGTGTGTTCCCGCAGCTACACTGGAGAACCACTCCTATTTATGTTTAACATGTTTATTATCTAAGACCACATCGTTATTTAACACCAAACGAAATTATATAATAATATTAAAAAAAAAAACTTCCCAATAGATGCTCACAAATACGATTTTTAACTTACATATTAAATAAAACTATAGCAAAAAAATGGTGCGGACCGAGAGTCTGCAGATAAGAAAAAAAAAAAAAATTATTGGCAAATGCTAAATCTATTATATATATAAAAAATGAAACTAAGTATATAGTAATTAAATAATGTCATATTTTATTTACCTAAAAATGGTTTTTTATTTGTAGCTACTATGGCCTTGTTAGCCATAGGAACATGAGTATAATGGATAAAACCACAGCCCACCAGCTTTCCATCAGGCTTCCTTAGCAATTTCACTTCTTCTACAGTACCAAACCTCGAGAAATGTTCCCGTAATGATTCTTCCGTAGCTTTAAAAGATATATTCCTTACAATAAGCCTTGCGTTTCGATTGACACCGTCTTTGAATTTTCCATTATCTTCCTTTATATTATCTTCTGTTTCTTGACTCATGATAAATGTTGTATGTGTGTACAACTTGTAAAATAATTGTTCAAAACCGATTTTTTATAATAATTAAATTTCACGCATAGATAATAACGAGAACTTCATGAAATTGTTATACTCAGAGTAATTATCTCATCGGCGAACAGTGAGAATATGCCACTAATAAAACATAACATATAACTCTGGGTTATATCCTTTGATTGTTATTGATCTCTAATTTCACGTGTACAATGACATTGACACATAACCTGAAGCAACCACACTATTATTGTGTTTATTTTAAAAGGCATAGGCATCTCAAGTATGTAGCCAAGTCAGATGTCATTTTATGCAACCAGAGGCAACTTTTTTTTTCTCGAACTGACTGTGCTATTAGCCACAGAGTACTTTGTATATAGAAAACTTTTAGCCTTGCGGCCTTTACAGCTTCACCGAACAGGTAGTGATCAGATGTTATCTGGAGTTGTTAATCTTTTTGTTAGATATAATCATATCTGACAAAACATTATGTGGAGAACTACTTTTATTTATTTTTGTGTAATACTTTATTGTTCAGCAACACTTGTTTTAGTTTTTATTTCATGACTCCAGTAATGAATTATTTTTATTGTCAGTTTTTTTATCACTAATCCTTGCAAGTATTCAATATGTAAGTATATCTCGTATGTATGTATATGTCCGCTTAATTCATACGTATGTTTTCGAAATTAACTTGTAAAGCGTTTATACGACTACACAAATGAAGTAATATCTTCATTTCACATAAAAAATCTTTTGAAAGTAATAGTAATATGGTGATTATACCGTCACATCTCTATTATTTAGTATATTGGGTAATATTATAACGTATAGTTATTTCCTTGAAACATAATTAATCAAAACGTATTATATTGCACATATAATAACGAGACAGCTTAAAGAGCAGTAAAAGTTTTCAGTTTGTTTTTTATTAATATTTTGAGTGTATATACTATGCGTAAGGCCGTACTTTAAGGCGGCCACAAAAATTGACGCGAACTTGTAACATAGAGAAAATAATCAAAACATGCCAAAATCGGCTGATAGTCAATTTATTGTCAGTCCTATATTTTGAGTCTTGGGATTCTAATCTGATCCAATATAATAAAAAAAAAACAGAGATGAATTCTCGGTTTTTTACTAAAATGTGCAATAAAGTAGTTATACCACAAATTGTATCAAGAGGTTATGCGTACAAAATTATAAAAAGGCCAGATCCAAAAACTTTTAAAATGCCCAAGCCGGGCTCTGAACCAAGCATAATAGACATAATTAAAGAAAAAATCCGTTTAAATGGACCTTTAACTGTAGCTGAGTATATGCATATTGTTGCTACAAATCCTACCGAGGGTTATTACATGAAAAAAGAAGTGATTGGTGAAGGCGGAGATTTTATAACCTCGCCAGAAATTAGCCAGTTGTTTGGAGAAATTCTAGGTATATGGTTTTGTGCTGAAACACAAAAGATGGGTGTAGGAAAGCCGCTGCAAATCGTTGAGCTTGGACCTGGGAAGGGCACACTATTAATAGATATATTAAGAGTATGATTTTTGTATTATTAATCTAATCATATTTTAATGCATACTGAAAAACATTCATGTGGCTCTCAATTTCTATAATATTGTATATATAATGTATTTAATGTTTATTATATTTACCAATGTAAAAAAGCTGTTATAGTTATGTAATACAGTCAGAATCTGTTATAACAACATCGAACAACCGGTGATGACTTCTAGATACAGCATTCAGCTGGGACTGTTGTTCTGGGTCAACATAACTGGTATGTTGTTCTAAACAATGTTGCCATAAATGGTTTTGACTGTGTTTTACAAATGTATAATGCTGAAATATATTGCTGCAGGAAGGATTTTAAAGTATATATTATAAATTTACATGTTTATGTAATAGCATAGTAATGTAGAGTTTGTGTTAAGTTTCCTTTTCACAACTGAATCTCTGCACAATCTGCAATGACATTTAACACACACTGGGAAACAAGGAAGGATTTTTTAGAATAGTATATTTTAAAAATATCCTACAAAATTGTACGAATAACAGCTAAAATAAATTGACATTTCTGTAATGTAGAGTAAGTAATATAATACAATAGTACTATTGTACAATAGTAACAAGAGTCTATAAAGCTTCTACTGCTGGATAAAAGCCTTTTGTTGAAACAACATATGGGTTTAATCACCATATTAGTCCACACCATATCACAAATACGAGGAAACCAATATTATTCCAATAACATTGATACTACAAGAACCCTTCCCCAAGGTTGTTATGTTTCCTGAAGATATTTTAGTTTGCTTTGTAACTGATGGTTGTGGTTGATGTATGCAAAGTCCAAAGAATTTAGTGATGGATACTTAGAGTTGCACCTGCAGACATCAAATTAATAATCTACCTGCACAACCATTTGGCTACCACAACCTTAATTCGTAACCTTTTAAAATTACTTATCTGTGCTTATTAGATTAATAAAAATACATAAAAGTAAGCTAGTTATTATTATGTACAACATCTATAATTTCTTGAAAATATTCACATTATACAGAGCTATGTATCAGCTAGAGGAAGCAAACATATGCTATTTATAATAATTATCAGCTATTTGTAATGATTATAAAGATTTTTAAACTATATAAGTTACTATGAAGTCTTTCATAGACTATAAAATTATTTTCTTATTATTTATTATTCCTATTACAGGTTTTAAATCGTATTGGTTATAAATCAACAGATCTGAGCCTTCACCTCGTTGAAATCTCATCAACAATGCAAACTGTACAGGCCAATAGATTATGCATCTCACACCGTCCAGTAGATATTGACCAACCACACAATCATGAGGTATAATATGATATCATAAACTATATTTTCTTCTTTTTTTTTATATTGTATATCCTGATATTCCTGATATCTGTAACTTTCTTGTTATAAAAATGCTTTTGTTGTTTCATGAGATTTACTTGTATTAACTATGGGGTATATTTTATTTATTTAGTTGTCATTTTATCATTTACCTATCTGACACATTTTTAGTGATTTAAAATCGGTGCTATAAGATTTTACCATTACTGTTAGGCCACTACATGTAAACATAACGATATGAGATCTAAATAATGTATTAAAGAACTCAGGCCAAAACAACACATAAAAACGTTTTTATTTATGTGTGTAGAATATGAGATTTTTATTGCATTTTGAAATTTCTATAATGTGTTACACTTTTTCAGGGTGAAACAATAAGTGGAATTAAAATTTACTGGTACAATGATTTGAAGAAAGTGCCAAACAATTTTTCATGGTATATAGCACATGAATTCTTTGATGTATTACCTGTACATAAATTTGAAGTGAGTAAGTATATACTTATAGCATTTTTTTTTAATGTCAAAAGGCGGCAAACGATCATGTGGGTCAACTGACTTTAAGTGATCATCACCGTCCATAGACACTAGCAACACCAGGGGAGTCGCAAGTGCGTTGCCAGCCTATGTGTGAGGGAGGCGTAGGGATCACTGACCAAACGAAACACAACAATGCAAGCACTGTTACTTGACGTAGGTGTTCTGTGAGAGGGTGGTACTACCCCGGGTGAGCCGACCCATTCATGTTGAAACTAGTAATAGCTACAGCATGGCTCTACCACCTTAAAAAAATAAATCGAATAAAAAAATGTAACCTAAGTAATTTGTGTACAATTTGTTATTCAAGTATAAAAGTAATAACAGTTTCTGCATTTACAAAATAACTGAAATAGAGACTGCGAAATAGTTAAACTTGACCCATATATAGTTAATGTTGTTACAGACATTTATAAAATTGTTTCAATGTTTTAGAAAACAGAAAATGGTTGGCGTGAAATTCTCATAGAATTAGATGAGACAGGAAAATTACAATACAGGATATCAGCAAATGAAACACAGGCAGTGAAGACGTTAGTAAGGCCACCATTGGATGCAGGAGATAGAACTGAACTGGAGATCAGTGCTCGAGGACTGGGCATTGCAAGGCAGTTAGCTCAGAGAGTTGACCAGTATGGAGGCATAGCTTTAATTGCCGATTATGGTCATGAAGGTGAAAAAGGCGACACATTTAGGGTGACTATACATTTTAACTATTAATTTATTTTTTTTTCGAAATGACTACGGTATTGACCCAGTAAGGTCTTAACAGCTTCACCGAACTACTAAGACGAGCGCTTAAGGCACTCAGCCGATTTTATTTTGACAACTAGCTCAAGGGTGCGCGGCACACCTCGGCTTTGGCTGTTGTCTGATACATGCAATTCGCGACCTATCTGAGCTAACCTAAGTTAAGCAAACTATTCATACATATATGAGTTGTTGAAACATATATGTGTACCAAGCATACATACCTCAACAACCCTTATATATATTTCGTATCCGATAATATTCTAAACTATTTCAGTTTAATAAGTGAGGGAAGGAAGGAAGAGGAAAGGGAGGAGGGAATATTAGTGTTTTTTAAAACTTTATGAATTACAATGGATTTTCCAGAACATTCATTAATGTTGATGGATACTTATAAAGTAAGCTTACAATTTAATTATATGTAAAGACATATTTCAGGCTTTCCACAAGCACAAGGTTGTTGACCCTCTTGATAATCCTGGCAGTTGTGATCTCACCGCAGATGTAGATTTCTCTCAATTAAGGATAGCAGCAATGAAAACTCCTGGGCAAGAGAATTATGGCCTTGTTTTAGGACCAGTAAAGCAGAAGGACTTTCTTGAGAGATGTCAAGCTGATGTGCGGTTACAGGTATGTATACAGATTACAAATTGCTTAATAAAAATTAACCACTTCATTATAATAAAATAATATTACATTGGAACACTGTAAAAAGATAAATCAACTATAATAATTGAAAAGAAAAACGATATAGATTCTTTTTTATAATTTTTTACTTTTTTTTAAAACTGAGTATGCTATTGGCCTAACATGGCCTTAATAGCTTCACTGGACTACATTTTTTTCCCCAACTGGCAATCCCTAAGCCCACCATTTAAGCAGGTTGTATATTATCTATTTATGTAATATTTTCTTATAAGTACATACCTATCTAAATAAATCATAGACCTACCTTTGCAAAACATATTTATAGTTGAGATATTTGGAAAAAAACGTTAATGTGCGGTCTATGGTCAATGTTGAATGAAAAAAATTAAATATGAAATCATGTAATAATTACTTTTTATATATAATTCATAATATATTATTATATATAATTTATATGTAATAATAATTCTTAGGTGGTTGAGCCACGCTGTAGCTATTACTAGTTTCAGCTTGAATGGGTTGGCTCGCTTGTGGTACTACCACCCTCTCGCAGAACACTGACGTGAAGTAACAGTGCTTGCACCACCTCCTTTTCGTCAGAGGCCCACCTCCTTCCTCCTTTCCATTTCCCCTTTCTCCTTTCGCTACCCCTCCCCCATACACAGGCTGGCAACGCACTTGCGACTCCCCTGGTGTTGATAGTGTCTATGGACGGTGGTGATCACTTAACATAAGGGGACCCACATGTACGTTTAACGCCATTTGAAATTTTAAAAAAACTTTAGAAAACAAGCACCTTACTAAAATAATCAATATGAAAGAAATAATAATTTGATAAGTGATTGGACATAGTTTCCATGAAGTGACGAGTCTGATGAGTATTTCCTGCTGTTCACCTAGTGTGTGAGGTTTATTATATCTATAGAAGATAGATCGAAGAAGTAAAATAAGCATATATACCGATAAATAAAACATGTGTATAAACTATTACCATACCAATATTTAATGTGCAAATTTCGTCCCATTACCCTTTTATTATATGTGTAGATATAGATGTATAGATATGGTTTTACTTGTTAAGTTTATCTTCATTGAAAAAAACACAATCTTACACAAAAGAAAACACCTTTTATAACTACTTATGAATGTCATATAGCGCCATCTGGTAAATATTTGTGGTATTTGCATTGTTTATTTTATATGCATTGTATATGTGCATATATTTTATTCACATCCATTAGTTTATGTGATATTTAATAAGACAAAAATTTTACTTTCCAGGTACTATTAGATAATGCCAAAACTGAAGAGGATAGAGAAAAAGTGAGATGTGCATATGACATGCTTGTGGAACCATCTAAAATGGGGGAGCGATTTAAATTCATGGCTTTTTACCCTTCAGCTATGGTAGAAATTCTCGAAAAGTATCCACCACTAGGGTTTTCAACTGTAAAAGTATAAAATTCTATATTAATTTATTACAGATATATGAGAAGTTGCATTTTAATAAGAAGCATATCCAAAAAGTGTAAATAGTAGAAAAATGTTTTTTATTAGAATCCAATAAAAACTTTTACCTTCAATTTCTCAGGCTTTTGGTTAAATTTTTTTCTATACTTTTCTGGAGGTATTATTATTATAATTTCCATAACTTTCATATAAAAAATTAACGTACTAAGCGATGTTTATGTGAAAAGAGACTTAACACAATTACACCTCTGCCAATTGATAATTATATTACATACTCGTCAATCTTTATTACCGCTCTGAATATAGTAAGTTCCGGCTAGCAGATAATATACGCGAGAGTTTAACACAAAACAAAGTTTGAATATTAATAAAATATATTAATCTAAAATTGTCATTTATAAATCCTTATCTTGCCTCGAGTGCATATAATATGATTCTATCTAAACTTGTATTCTTCTTCTAAACCTATATTCAGAGCGGTCAAAAAGTCTAGTGAGTACTTTAGAATCATGCCATGTTGTGATTGGTCCAAATTTATTTATTACGAAGTACGTGGACTAGTTCATATTGGCAAAAAAGCTATTGTAAAACACCTTCGTGTTATTACAAAAAAGTTAAATACATATTAAATACTTGGCTTAAAAAAGTTTCCTAATAAATCCACAGTGCTCGCCTGAGGCAAGTTCGCGTTACTTTTTCGCAAGTCTAACGTAACGTAACCAAAGCGAGACAAAAGAGCAAGATGGAGAACATTCAGCAATCGCGGTGCATTTAATATGAGACCTTTTTAAAGCTAGGGTTCAATACGTATTTAACTTTTTTGTAATAACACCGCCTTACACAATATGTTGGACTTGAGTCCAACGTTGGTAAAAATTAGAAATATATTTTAAGCATTTAAGCTTGCATTGTAAATTAGTTTTAATGTATATAAAATAAATGTATGTTTAAGAATTATACAATTTTTATTTTCTTATTATGTGTACTGTAAATTGAATTAGTAAATAGGCATTAATTACGTGTAATATTCAATAACAACTGTTTAAGTTATCTAGAAGAAAACTAAGAAATGTTGAGTAAACCCTGAAAGCAAATTGACTTTTAATATGACCTGTAATACCACTCCCATACCTGCGTGTATCACCACTAAGTATTGCCTATAGTCATTATAAATTCAGGTGTGGCAACATATTATCATCATGCGTTACGAACTATTGGACTGTCTGATGACAATTGCGCCCTCTGTTTTTACGCACATGAGGAACTTTGAAACGTTAATTTCCAATTATTATTGGAATAACAAAGGTGTGGGATCTTTTTTCTACGCCTTTGTCGATATAACTTGAGGTTTTTATTCGATTATATATTATTTTAGATGTTCATTTAAAACAAGAAATGTAACATTTCGCGAAAGAGACTAGAAAAAACAATAATTTTGTCAATCTTGTGCCTAGCCAGTGGTTCCATTCTTAGGTAATCATAGCCCCAACTCTTGAAACCAATCGCTTATTCATTACCCACGTGGTTACTATAAGCAAATATATTATCGCCAATTTATGAAGCCCAGGAAAAATAACATTTCATGTTACCCAACATTTCTAAGGTATTTGCTTGTATAGGAGTTACAAGGGACGTAATTTTTCGAACTGACTACGCTATTAGCCTGACGATCCTTCGTAGCTTGACCTAACTACTAAGGGGACGTCATAAACATATAAGACTGTAATACAGCTTTTATTTTATCTGATGTTTTATTCTTTCAGTGACTTCGTTAAGCGGTTTAGTAGACAATAATCTAACTCACAATGGCTGTTGATGAATATCAAGCTATTAAGAATGGGACCCTTTTTAAAGTTGGAAAATCCCTACGAATATCCACCCTCCCGGGGCAGATATCGGGTTATGTTCGACTGGCATAGACTAAAAACTCTCGGTGTACCGTCCGCCACATGGTAGGGGCGGCCTGGGATCGGTCCTTCCTGCTATCTCCCTGAGAACCGCTCTGTCATAACAGGGAGACAAATATCGTCTGTACATTTGCCCTGCGCTCTCGTATCACCGGAGATGGCATAAACTTATTTTTATCTGGCATTAACTCCATCCATGGGCATAATGTTCATAACTCCATATGGCTGTGACCATGATCGTTTACTTTATAGAGCATAAAAGTGATATCATCCCCTCAAAGAATTCGTGGGAAATGGGAATATTATTGATAAAAATCTCTTTTACTGATTTCCTAGCTTTACCAAATTATAATTTAAAACTTTCAGAAAATAGATCGCACATAATATTTTTTTAATTAAAGTAATGAAGGACACTTCATGTAATAATTTATATTTTTATTTTGCTCAAAATAAATTAAGTGTCATACGATAACGATTACTAGTGAAATTCAAAATTTGTATACAGAAAAAGTTATTTATACAGGTTATATATACAATGAAATATAAAAAAAAAACTATACAATACGCCATCTATGAAACGGTGTGCCTAATTCCAAGATTATAGTCGGATTAAATTAAATGTAACGATAGAAAACCGTGTCACACAGGCCAGTGGCCACAGCATAGATAAGATATATATACTGAGACACAGACCAGCTAATATACATACACTGGTCGTGTTATATACTACATCCTTCGGACTGAAAATGATAAAATTGACAATCTGATAAAACCAATAGCAGAGATGTCGGTGGTATTGTATTATTTATGCGAATATTGTTTTCATTCTTTCACATAATTATAATTTCAAGTGGGTTGTGGTGTCGAATCTGAAACTATAATTTTTATGTGAGCGATCTATGTGTATAGTGGTGCTGAATTAGTTTGTATAAATATTCGCCAAATTGTGATCAAATGTCAAAATATTCGTGGATTCATGCCAGAGGAGAGATTTTACATTGGTGAAAATTTGTGATCAACGTAATAGCAGTACACTGGAACATTCTAAATACAAACAAGGTTTGATCATTGTTTATTGTTACATGAAAAACGATTTCAGATTGTCAGTTGCATGAGTCTACATATTTCGACGGAGCGAAGGTAACTTCGTATACATGTTCTTTTCATCTTTTGTTGTGGATATTGAAATCTGTCGGAGTGCGATCAATGTGGTGTCAGTGTTTTGTTTAATTGTGTCTTATTGATGAAGGATTTCACTTTCTTGTACGAAACTCTTAGTTAATCGGTACGTATAATAGTGTAAGGTACGTCATTACGGAAGTATTCTGTTTTCACATTTATTTCCTTTGTCCTAATGCATATTATTATCAGATTCGCTTAGCTATTATGATAATTATAATCTGCATACCGAATTTAATGTAATGTTTTTATTTGATGATTATATTTTTAATTTATCCAATTTTGTAGAGAGTTGTTTTTTTTCTTTTGAATAGCAAATCTCAAGTTATTATACAATCACTGAGACTCACTTTGTACACATATCGTGGGGTAAACTGTTGATTTACATTGTTTTTGTTTTTATTGACTAGATTTTATAGGAAATGTAATTTCCATTTTAGTAAACAATTTCATGGGCTGTTGTTAGTTTTGTGAAGTATGGCTAGCCGTTGATTGACCAACATGATAACATTTTATCTGCACATTACATTATCTTATATTTAATTACAAGTAGTAACTATATTAATTAAGCTAATTGATTATGTGGTTACTGCTTATTGTATTAGAAAACTACTCTATGTATATCTATTAAGAAAAACCACATCAAATTTGATAATATTCACTGGGTATGTAGAATACTTGTTCTTCGTAGAATAGGAAAATCTTTAAGAATTACTGATTCTCTGTACTGAATGTATTCTTTAATATTTGGATACAATCATTGACCTTACAATGCATTGTTAATAAGGGTAATTTAAAGGTCACATTATTCTACTAATTTATAAAACTTTACTGCAATAAATAAAACATAACATGACTACTATTCACCTGTATGTTTATTTTGTTGACTTTGTGTTTACTGGGTGACTCACTACATTTTTTCTGGTACACTGTGCCACACTATTATATCTGTTTTGACACACTACATTAGTGACATACTAATTGTAGTCCGGTGAAGCTGTTAAGACCTTGCTTGGTCAATAGTGTAGTAAGTACGAAAAAAAAAGCGGGCACTGCGGCCGTTATCTCGCCCTGATAATAAAAAAAAGCTTGACAAATCAACCTAAACCTTCTTCACTAATCATTGTATCTACTGGTCAAAAGTAACCTTAGGGTGGAGCTACTGAAAGTAATGTCTTCAGTAATAAAAATAAAAAGTTGAAATTATAGTGACTTGTTTCTTTAAATATAAAATCAATGTTCTTCTCATGAAATTTGAGTATTAAATTTGAAGCAGAGTGAAACGGATAGTATATTTCATACAATATTTTATTGATTATAATTTGTAACATTTTCATGCGATTATACTATATATTGCATCAGCTAAAAACAACTTTTCACAATAATACTATTATGTTATGCAAAAATGCTATGATAAATATATTATAATAAATATGATTATATTATGGTAATATGCTTATAAGCAATAATTACATTTAGGTGGTCAAGTGGAATTGATTGGATAAAAATGGTGTTTAAAATGTATAATATTTAATTTTATTTTTCTCAAAATATTGTTATTTAGAAAAATAAAACCTTAGTTTGTATTTACTGTGACAAGAAAAAGTCCCATGTATGAACCAGTATTGCCAGATATGTTTGCCATGTTGGAACTTTTTCAGTGATACTGTCTTCAAAACGCGACAGAGTAAAAAAAAACGTATATTATCAATAGTTTTTGGTTATTTATTTTTTATTTGAGTTCAAATTATGTTTATGTGAAACTAGATAGCAAAAATAGGCATCAAATTTTTTTCTTAATAAAAGTATATTTAAAATTAGAATTACCCTATCCTTAAATAGTTGAGTGTTATTCCTTATCTGAATAAGAACAATAAAAGAAAAAGTAAATCTAAATGCACACAGATATCCCCGAAAGCGGGAATGACCCTGTCTCGCGCGGGACATTTAATTTTGATTTAAAAATTGGTACGTCTGGCAATGCTGATATAAACATAAAGTTGGTCTGCAAAAAAGTTTCTAAATGTAGAATTTTGTCTATTCATTTCCATAAATAAACGAGCCATTTCTTAGAAATGTTTATAATAATACAGGTTTAAACTGCAACCTTGGTATTATCTTTGGCCTAATAAAGTAAATAATAAGTACTTATAATCTACATCATATAACTCTTGAGTACTCATAAATTAATACAATGTAGAGATTATATACAATTATTGTGTATATAAAGTTTTGAACTGTAAATTTAGCAATCTCATATTTATATATCATATATTTATATGTAATAATGTATGTTATATACACTGTACAATTTACATTTTTAGAAGTTTAATGTTAATTATATATTAGTTTGAATAACATAATGTATTTCATTGTAAAAATTCTTTTACAAAGAAAATGTTACTCAGAGATGTAAAAAACATATATTTTTCAGCTCAAGTAAAATAAAAAGTTATATATGAAATTAGGTAATGAAATGTATGATACCTTTTTTACATTATTCAAAACGTGCTGCCTTATTTTGAGTACACACCCTTGATTGACATGTCCATTCATCAATCTCAGCTAATACCAACATTCATACCTATTTCTGCTGCTGCTTTAATCCGAGATGCTCGGAGAGACTCCAAATAATAATTAGGTTTAGAGCAGACTTTCTCCTACATTGCCTTATCTTGTAAGCCAGTGGGTTTAAATCTGAACTATTAAAGGGCAGTCTTCATATCCGATGAACGGGCGGTCAGTCAGTTTTGTGTGCTTTATGATTTGGCGTAGAACCGTGCTGGAATATCCAATATCTATTTTCGAATATTATTTGAAAATGAGTTTCCATTATGATTGTTAGGATGCTATTTTGGTTCTTAACAGCACTGGTTTTCACACTTTTTTTTTTTCGAACTGACTATGCTATTGGCCAAGCAAGGTCTTAACAGCTTCATCGTACTATTAAGGCGAGCGCTTAAGCCACCGAGCCGATTTTCACACGTTTCTCACAGCAAAACATATCAGTATGTTTCTCACAGTAAAACATCTCAGTAAGCCTGAGTATGATACTCCATGTCAAACCATGAATGACGAGGGGTAGGGCCTTCGGAATACGCATGCTCGCCTCGTCACTAATGTGGGCAGAAACCTTATTATTTTGTTTGTAATTACATTCTTCAGTGTAATTTTTTTTTCGAAATCAAAATTTCTCAGTATTTTTTTCCCCGCGTACGGGATCTTTCCTGCCTAATAATTTTCAAAGGCTCCTTGACAGAATGACCATTCTTTTTTAGGATAAGGCAATTTTCCCAGATATTCATTTAACACTCTTTTGATCTTGATTCTGCTTAACTGATCTGAAAATATAAGAAGTTTAACTAATGCACGTGATTTCGTTGGATTTGTGTTTTCACTGCTTTGATGACCCTTATTTGTCATAACTGTGCGACGTCGGCCGCAACTCTATTCACTCGTATCTTCTTTTTGATTAATAAAAATGGATTTATTTTTTATTTTATCTCACTAGTATTTAAAAATTAAAAAGATGAGGTTGGTACAGAACTTATGGCCCGACTAGGTATACATTATGTTTACAATATTTGTTGAAACTAACAGCTGTATAAGTATGTATATTCACAATAACATCATTACAAATAAATATGAAAATAGCCATACTAACTTAATACTTACTATTGTGTTAGAATTTTCTTTTTCACTTTATGTAAATGTGGCACATAAAGATAAGATATAAAATCTTTCTCAAACTTCCGTCTGTGGAACCAAAATCAGCAAACATATTCAATATATTGCAAAGGGATTATTGTGTATTATAATAAAGCTTGAAGAGAGAAACAATTTCGTTTGCAAAATGAGTACTTTGTCATGTGATAGACCCTGATTTTACATATTTTTATATCTTTTATATTATAAACTAGCACAAACCTATGACTTTCTCTGCATATGTTGCTTTGATGATTGTATCACTCGTAAATTATTCTACCTAAAAATACACCAGTACAGTTTACATCAGTGCTTTATTTCCAGATTTATTTTTAACACCTTATTAGCTTCACCTGTATAGGCTATCTGTGTATATAACGGAATATTTGAAGGAAATGTTTTCCATTTTTATATGTCAGATTAAATACAAATTTAAATTATAAAGACGAAAACAAACACGTATACATTATACATACATGTACACGTATACATGGGTAAGAAATAAAAAATATGCCTTGTTATTACAAAAACGTAAAATTAACCTATTGTATACTTGCTTTAAAAAAGTTTGAGTACTTTCGTATTAAATGCAGCGTGCTCGCCGAACGTTCGACATCTTGCTCTTTTATCTCTGTTTGGTTAGGTTAGGCTAGACGTGTGAAAAAGGATAACGCGAGCTTGCCTATTGAACTATTTTTAAAGATCAATGTCATGTAAAATTAGTGTGGGCGTAATTTACTATGAAATGAAATGAGTGCTCCTTATTTAAAACTTATTTTCTACTTCTTACTTTCTGTTATCTATACCAGTGTGTATAAAAATGCAAATGTTTTGTACTGTCAAGTGGCTGTTAAGTATATAAGCGCTGTTACTAAGGTATTTTAATTATAAACAGGTGTTATAGAATATTGGTAATAACATACTTTTTTAAAATACAATGCAATTTTTACATTTCATTTGTGCAGTGACCGGCGATCGTTGAGATGAGTTCTCCTCCACCGATGGAGCTGGAAGTGGAGGTCAGCGATGAGTCTGCGGAACCGGGGACCAACAGCTTGATAATGGCCGACAGGTATTCTCTTTCATTCTCAAAAGGATATTAAAGTTGGTAATGGTTGTATGAATTACCTAGGTACCTACCTATAATTAGTAGTATATTAAAATCTCTGGTATTTTACAAGAAAATATTAAATTATTATATAATTATTAATATATATATATTTTTTTTTATGTCAAGTTGCCAATGAACAGACGTGGGTCACCTGCTGTTAAGTGATCACCACCGTCCATGTACACTAACAACACCAGAGGAATCGCAAGAGTGTTGCCACCCTTTGGGGGAAGAGATTAGGGGTGGGAGAGGGAGGGGAGGTGGGCCTCCGGCGCTCTCACTGACCGAACGAAACGCAAAAATGCAAGCACTGTTACTTCACGTCAGTTTTCTATGAAGGGTGGTACTACCCCGGACGAGCCGACGCATTCATGCTGAAACCAGTAATAGTTTCAGCGTGGCTCTACCACCACTAAAATAAATATGAACCTCCTAGTATAGCATATGTGTTAGTTGATTCATATTAAATCTACTATTCTTTAAGTGTTGTTATTTATAAACTATTGGGTCAGATTGTCTCGATATAAAAATATCTTTATATATAAATTTCTTCTGTACGTATGTATGTCACAGAACTCCTCCTAAACAGCGGGACCGATTTTGATGAATTTTGTGTGCGTGTTCCAATGGATCCGAGAATGGTTTAGATTGGACCCAGTAGGTGGCGCTGCGGTTGGCTTTTATGATTTTTTAAATTATCAAAGACAGGACAACGTCCGCAGGGACTGCTAGTACTAATATCAATTTCTTCAGCTTTTCTTTACATATAATACTTATATGAATGACTTTTTAATATATACTATTTTTAGCTATTTGTATTTCAATTACCGAATATGAAAATACACAAATTTGGGCTAATTCTTCAGATACCAACATATAATAATTAAAAATAGTATTATAGAACCGAAAGTGGAACTCAGTGGATATTTGGTCACCCTTATTATAAGAAACTTTTGTGGTTACTTCTACTTAAATATATATAAAGTAATAAATTATCAATATCTAAAGTTAATAATAAATAAGTAGATGTTTAATTTTTTGCTTTTTATATTCCAAGCTACCTCAGTTTATAGTTTTACATTAGATTTTATTATATCGGTGTAAAGATATAGATTTTAGAACGTTCTTGCACGGGAATAGAACCGTGGACCATCATTTAGTTGGCAAACTATCAAATGGGTCGGGTGTATGTTTTGATACTGAATGTTTTACCTAAAGTTCGATGACTTAAATATGTCAAGACGAAGTTAGGTACGCGGGGGACGATGGCGCGCCGTCTGTTTTATAACTACGTTGTATTTTTTATTTATGTTAGTATATTCTGTTATCTTTTATGATATGTTACATGTTTTTTTTTCTATTTTTTAGACATAATAAAATTTATTGTCGCCTTTAAATACCTCATTAATCTGTGTATATGTATAGTTATATATAACTACTAGCGGGCCCGGCAGACGCTGTCCCGCCCTGAATATAAAAAAACCTTGACAAATTATATACCAAAACTTTCCTCATGAATCACTTTATCCAATGGTGAAAACCGCATGAAAATCCGTTGAGTAGTTTTTGTGTTTATCGCGAACAGACAGACAAACAGACGCGGTAGGGGACTTTGTTTTATACTATGTAATGATATTGTACGAAGTGCTTCGTCCGCGTGGTATATTCGTTTCTTCATAGACAAAGAAATCGTTACTTAATCAAGCTGAGAAAATCATATAATTTTGGGTTTGAGGAATGAAGAGCAAAAAGCGATTTAAAACTAACGAGAACAACTAAATCAAATACACATTTTAAAATGAAAGGTTAAAACGGGTCATATTGTCTTAACTATATGTGCCCGCGACTCCGTCCGCGTGGAACCTAATGTAAAAGAAAACTTTTATCATCTGAATGTATTAAGTCCATTTACTTATCTACTCTTATCTCGTACTCAAATCGCGTCGTCATTAAAATTACAAAAACTTATGATAGAGTGAACCGATTTCAATGAAACCGAGATTAAGGATTATGCTTTATGACCTTCTTGTAAACAAAATACTTTACCAGTAACGCGTGTACAAACAAACATACAGACATTTCTAAAAATGATTGAAATGTACTCTATTACTTCCTTCTAGACACCTGCAAAAAGATTTTCAGAAAAAATCCAAAAGTACAGAGACGCTTTAGGTTTTATTACAAAAAGGTTAAATACGTATTGAATACTTGTTTTAAAATGGTTTCGAATTAAATGCACCGCGCTCGCCCAAGGCAAGTTCGCGTTACCCTTTTTGGCAAGTCTAAACTAAGGTAACCAAAGCGAGACAAAAGAGCAAGATTGCGAACATTCAGCGACCGCGGTGCATTTAATTCGAAACCTTTCTAAAGCAAGTGTTCAATACGTATTTAACTGTTTTGTAATAACACCGTTAAGATTTACACTCTTATTATATGTATTTTTTATTTTTTTTTATGTCATAGGTGGCAAACGAACAGGTGGATCACCTGATGTTAAGTGATCACCACCGTCCATGGACACTAACAACACCAAAGGAGTCGCAAGTGCGTTGTCACCCTTCGGGGGGAAGGCCTAGGGGAGGGAGAGGGAGAGGAGATAGGAGAGGGGAAGGGAGGTGGGCCTCCGGCGCTCTCACTGACCGAACGAAACGCAACAATGCAAGTACTGTTACTTCACGTCGGTTTTCTATGAGAGGGTGGTACTACCCCGGACGAGCCAACCCATTCATGCTGAAACCAGTAATAATTTCAGCGTGGCTCTACCACCATTAGATTTCAGTGAATCGAATTTTCATGAAGAATCTACATTTCATTTCAATATTTTAGATATGTATATAATTTCATAGCCTTACTAATTATGTACGGAAGTAGTTTTACTATAAACTCTGAATATGTTAATCTCGACGAAGTCCATCGTGAAAAGATAAAAATTAACTTAATGAGAAAAAAAAGCCAAGTATTTGTAACTTTTGCGCTATACATTTTACATTTTATAGCTGTCAAAATTAAACTTAATTCAAATAGAAAACAAATAGTGTGTAAACTCTTAATAACGAATTTCAAGTGACCGAGCATATGCTTTCGTTATAGGGAAGAGAATATATAAATGGTTTTGTGGTAAACCAACCAAATTGAACGAATATCAACGTTATAGAAAGTTTATCAATGTAACGAACGACGTTATAAAGAGTTTACACTTTTTGTAAAGAGTGTACAGTGTAAACTTTATAGGTAATTAATGCTACATCTAAAGGACTGCGTAGTTTATGGCGTTAATGAGACTTGAATCTATAGTAATATTATAAAGCTCGAGGGTTTGTTTGTTTGGTTGAACGCGTTCATACAAGGAACTACTGGTCCGATTTGAAAAAAATTCTTACAGTGTTTAAGATAGTTTATTTATCGAGGAACGCTATTATAGGTTGTAATCAATACGTTATAACCAATAGGAGCGCAACAACAATGAAGAATGATTTAAAATCGGGTATTTTCCCTTTGAGAGCTTTCGCTGCGTGTTAACTTTAGAGTCCAAAGTAATGTAGATGGTAGATGTTAGTATAAGATAAATCAGTATCATTTAATGGTAAACAAATCAGGGTAAAAACACACAAGTGTTCAGAAACTTAAATACGTTCTTAATTCCAGCTTTTTTGATTTTGTAATTTCCTTCTTCGGATCATACTCTCTTAAGGAAAATGAAAATTTTCTTATAGATGCGGAAACTTGTAAATGGCCTTCGTTTATGTTTAAATATGTAATGAAGTTTTATTGGTTGTTTGATGTTGAATGTTTTAATGGTGGTAGAGCCACGCTGAAACTATTACTGGTTTTAGCATGAATGGGTCGGCTCGTCCGTGGTAGTACCACCCTCTCATAGAAAACCGACGTGAAGTAACAGTGCTTGCATTTTTGCGTTTCGTTCGGTCAGTGAGAGCGCCGGAGGCCCACCTCCCCTCCCCTCCCCTCTCCTCCTCTTCCTCTCCCTCCCCTAATCCCTTCCCTCCAAAGGGTGGCAACGCACTTGCGATTCCTCTGGTGTTGTTGGTGTCCATGGACAGTGGTGATCACTTAACAGCAGGTGACTCACCTGTTCGTTTGCCACTTATGACATAAAAAAAAAAGAAATGTAATTATTTGTCTAGCTGTAAGTTTCCCTAAGAATGTAAAATAAAAAATAAATAAAAATCAAAGTCAAATGATTTTGACGTTTAACTTGTCGTTAGATCGTCTGCCGTTAAATTTACACTCTATAATAAACAAACAAAATTAGGTGTTATTATAGTTGACGTGCCGTGTATTTTCATGAAATATTTCTTTCTTCTCCTTTTTAATCTTCTCTTCTAATCTTCTTCTTTCTTTTTAAATTTATTTTTGAATCAAAATATCACAGATGGCGTAGGTACTAATCTTCAATCTGCAACCGTACAACAATAACACTGTTAATGATTGACACTGCCCTTTCGATTTGCATAAGTTATCAGTATGGGGACGTCCTAGGTTTTATCTCTGATATTATCGTACAAAACATAGTAATCCCTCGTACCACTGTGCCGATATCACTTATCAATTTTCCTCTATATTAGGGATGTACCTATTAACGTTTCCCAAATGATATCGATATTCAGCTAATTTTAATAATTCTGAGTCAGAACTTACCATTCCAATGTCATAGTCTAGAATTTGTTGAAAATTATCATTTAGTAAATGTATATAAATGTATGTATTATTTATTTTTAAGCAAGGGTCATTTAAGCTTAGATCCGTGGAGCTGTGGAACAATATCCCGGCCAGTGTGCTCTGTGCTTCCTATAACAAGGGGGCCTTCAAGCGTAACGTGAAGGGGCATTTACGCAGGCCGGTATGACAGTGGCGACCGACGTAGGAAGGCGTATCTGTTGCCAGCCTGTGTTTGGGGGAAGTGGAGGGAGGGGGAAAGGAGAGGGAAGGGGAGGTGAAAATTATCATTTAGTAAATGTATATAAATGTATGTATTATTTTCTTTTTAAGCAAGGGCCATTTAAGCTTAGATCCGTGGAGCTGTGGAACAATATCCCGGCCAGTGTGCTCTATCCTTCCTATAACAAGGGGGCCTTCAAGCGTAACGTGAAGGGGCATTTACGCAGGCCGGCATGACAATGGCGACCGACGTAGGAAGCCGTATCTCTCGGTGGTCACCGTTGTTTTTGGATTGTACTGTGCTTACCATCGGGCATAGTGCAGTCACTTTGCCGTGCTACAGTAAAAAATATTTATGCCAGACAAAACTAACTATATGCTCATATATACTAATGTTATAATTGCGAATGTGAGCTTATTTGTAACGCTTAGTAACTACTCAACCAATTATCATGAAATCTTGGATACACGTTGTCAGAGTTGCAGAAAAGCACAAAGATACCTAGATACCTTTCATCCGGACAGAATACTGTTCCCAAGGTATATTATAAATCTATATTAGCGCTAGCGAAATCGTAAGTAAAAGCTAGTAACCCTAAAAAAATCCGTTATCTTGTAGATTTCTGTACCAAACGCTGCGCGTTGTAAAAGACATAAAATACTGTTCCCAAGGTATATGTTAAATCCACATTAGCGTTAGCGAAATCGCAAGTAAAAGCTAGCAACCCTAAAAAAATCCCAGTGTTACACCTCACACTACTCTCTCGTTGTAGTTTTCTTGTAGATTTCTACCTCTTTTCTTTTCATTCATGTTCTGTTCCCGAGGGATAGGGCAAATTTATGATTAACACGAGCTAAGCCACACGAGCAGATTTTATTGGTACATATAAACATTTTTGTTACGAAACATGCATACTATTAACTAGCTTCAGCCCGCGACTTCGTCCGCGTGGAATAGTTACTTTGGGCTAACACTAACACGCAGCGGAAGCTCTCAAAAGAAAAAAATACCGATTTTGAAACATTCTTCATTGGTGCTCCGCTCCTATTGTTCTTAGCGTTATGATATATCCTATAGCCTTCCTCGATAACTGAGCTATCTAACACTGAAAGAATTTTTCAAATCGGACCACTAGTTCCTGAGATTAGCGCGTTCAAGCAAACAAACTTTTCAGCTTTATAATATTAGCATAGATTTGTATTGATAGATATTAACACGGTGTTAATCCAAACGATGATAATTATAGAATATCTATTACGGGTTAAAATCAACAAACCTATTTACAAGTTTTGCAACATATAATACGCTTGCATCATTCTCACGAATTGTGAATATAGATAGTCAGTTCGAAAAAAAAATGTAAATTTCTATCTCTTTTCTTTTCATACATGTTCTGTTCCCGAGGGATAGGGCAAATTTATGTTTAACACGAGCTAAGCCACGGGCAGAATTTATTGGTATATATAAACATTTTTGTTACGAAATATGCATACTATTAACTAGTTTCAGCCCGCGACTTCTTTCGCATGGAATAGTTACTTTGGGTTAAGACTAACACGCAGCGGAAGTTCTCAAAAGAAAAAAATACCGATTTTGAAACATTCTTCATTGGTGCTCCGCTCCTATTGTTCTTAGCGTTATGATATATCCTATAGCCTTCCTCGATAAATGAGCTATCTAACACTGAAATAATTTTTCAAATCGTACCACTAGTTCCTGAGATTACCGCGTTCAAGCAAACAAACTCTTCAGCTTTATAATATAAGCATAGATTTGTATTGATAGATATTAACACGGTGTTAATCCAAACGATGATAATTATAGAATATCTATTACGGGTTAAAATCAACAAACCTATTTACAAGTTTTGCAACATATAATACGCTTGCATCATTCTCACGAATTGTGAATATAGATAATATTTTGTTTATTCGATAAATAAAAATTGCTGATCACGTGACATCGATAAAACGTAAACGTAGAAAATATAGTTTGCATCTCTAATTTCGATATTTATGATCATTCGTTGTTTGCTAATAGTACAGTGTTTATTTGTTATTGGAGCAGTTTATATGAATATTACATTTTTCATAAACTACATGTAAACAGTTGAAACAATGTAAGGAAATAATTATAAAAAAATATTCTGTTTTGTAAAACTTTTGTGGATACATAGATTTATCCTCTGTGATATTTTGCCATTTTGACAAACGTGTTCATAATGTTGTTTAAACTGTAAATGAGGATACGGTTAATATGTTTTTTAAAAATTTGATGGTTTTGTGTTCTTGTGGTCGCGATGAAGTTCATGAGAATTATAAATCGACGACGTCGTATGTGCCTGAATCGGATTTAAAAATAAAGCAGTAAGTATATACGAGTCGATAGGAACTCGTTTCTTTTTTATATCATAGTAGGCAAACGAACAAGTGCGCACCTGATGTTAAGATAGTAGGCAAACGAACAAGTGCGCACCTGATGTTAAGTGATCACCACCGTCCATAGACACTAGCAACACCAGGGGAGTCGCTAGGGAGGGGTGGCACATTGCCAGCCTGTGTTTGAGGGAAGATGCGGGGTTGTTTATCCGGCGCTCTCATTGACAGGACGGAACGCAACAATGTAAGCACTGTTAGTTCACGTCGGTTTTCTATGAGTGTGTGGTAGTACACCGGGAGAGCCGACCCATTCATGCTGAAACCAGTAATAACTTGAGCGTGGCTCTACCGATTACAAATTAGGAGACATGTGTGTCACAATATGTCACGGAAAGAGATTTAGCGTTTGAGACACAGGCTCAGCCTAGCTCACTAGAATACATTGATGCTTAACATGACTTTGTATTTAATAAGATAAAACTTTTATGTATTATACAGATACTATACATATGTATAAGGACGGTACAGAAGGCAATGTATGAGTGCACTTCTGGAGCACAATGATGTTTTATATTTTATGTCATTTGTAAATACGCTTGCAGTCCTATCATTTGGATTTAAATAATGAATTTGATTTTAATAGTATAACTATAATATA
>MU160263.1:51770-76751 GCA_015888305.1 Antheraea pernyi
CCTTCTTAAAGAAATCAGCTGGACGGGAGGCAACAAATTCTTCAAAGGCACTTTGTACTGCCTCTCGGGTATTGAATTTTTTTCCCGCCAAGGAGTTATCCAAATTCTAGAAAAAGTAGTAGTCTGTAGGCGCAAGGTCTGGTGAGTAGGGCGGATGACGGAGAACTTCTAAAAAATTATTTTGATTTGAAATGGCCAGTACTGCAGAACGGCAATTTCATAGGTAAAGACCTATTATGTATAATAAATATGACAAATAAAATCGACTTGAAATATCTAGTCTAAAAAAAATCACCAGATTGTCTTTGGTCATATTGGATTGTTATAAGTTAATCACTATTTCAATTTCTATACATTTCGTATTCGATTTTGAAGAGTTCCCTAGTGTATCTTCGAAATTTAAGGTCCAGTGCTAATTCAACTAAAAGGAATCTATTGAAAATATTCCCTTCACAAAAACATTACCGCCGGAGGCCCACCTCCTTTTCGTCGGAGGCTCACCTCCTTTCCCTTTTCCCTTCTCCTTTCCCTTCCCCCATACACAGGCTGGAAACGCACTTGCGACGCCCTTGGTATTGCTAGTGTCTATGGACGGTGGTAATCACTTAACATCAGGTGACCCTCCTGTTAGTTTTGCCTCCTTTTGACTTAAAAAAAACATAAATCCAAATATGTTTATAAAAGACGAAGTTTTAATGTATTACGAACAGTATACAAAAATAAAAAATACAACTGAATCGAGATTTTAACAAGAGTTTGACGCCGGTTAAAAATCGGTTTAATAATTTCCGAACGTTACGTGTGGAAATCGAAAAGACATACAGATGTTAAAATCCATGGTGGGTATGTAGTTTGCCATCGATTTACAAGATCCCTAGATCATTTTTTCTCTTTACCGGACTTCTTCTCTTTACCGTTCTATCCTGGATACTTTTAAAACTATTAAAAATACCTTATTTCGAACCTTTGTTTGAATGATTATTACTTTAGACACTGAATAAAAAATTCTATACATACTATTAAAAAAACCCTCTGTCACGTCTGTCTGTTCGCGATAAACTCAAAAACTAAACGGATTTTCATGCGGTTTTCACCAGTAGATAGAGTGATTCACAAGCAAGATTTAGGTATATAATCTGTCTATGTTTTTTTATTTATTATCAGGGCGGAATGATGCCCGCCAGGACCGCTAATATAAGAATAACTAGAACTGACATCTGTTTAAATAGATATTCTTTATGAAACACAACTAATATACTTTAATAATATAAGTCGAATGAAACAAATCTGCTTTGGACAAATACAATGTATGTTTAAGAATTTATTTTTTTAACGAGAACAGTGGAAACGTTTATTTATATTGTACGTACTAGATTCTCACGCGGGCTTATGACGTCACGGCGTGAATAAAGCCTCTGGTTTAAAAATGTCTTTTGTTCTCGAATACTGCAGCAAGAGACGCGCTACTTTGCAAGCACCAGTGCTCCAGGTCATGGCCGTTTAAAAATTTCGCTTTACGAATACTCGAAGCATGAATAGTGAAGTAACGTTACATATTTGTTGGTTGGCACCATTGCTTGTCATTACGATAATGTTCCGACAATAATTGTATTTTGCGTTTATGAATACTCTATCCGTTACTTGCGACGTAGTCTGAATTTAAATTTTGTGTCCTACATAATACATATGAAACAGTTCAATAGCTTTATCTTCTCCATTTGTCAGACGATATTTTTTATTATTGTTTTATTTTGTAGTTTTTAACGAGCCTTCTTAGTGTTACGAGTAAAAGAATTTTGGAAACAGTTTATTTTTTTCTCTACTTTCGATGTTTTTTTACTGTCTGTACTATTGACCAAGCAAGGTCTTAACAGCTTCACCGGACTACTAAGGCGAGCGCTTAAGGCACTAAGCCGATTTTATTTGGACAACTAGCTCAAGGGTGCCCGGCACATCCCGGCTTTGGCTGTTGCCTGATACATGCAATTCGGGACCTATCTGAGCTAACTATGAGATATGAGTTGTTGAAACATATATGTGTACCGATCATACATACCTCAACAACTCTTATATGTATTTCGTATCGGATAATATTCTAAACTATTTCAGTTTGATAAGGAAAAAATAAAACCCTTCCACTTGCATGTGTAAGCGTGTATGTGTGCACGTGTGCGAAGGTGATATGTGTAATGTTGTCGCAGTGATGTAAGATTTTGTGTCACTGTATCGCGCGAGCAGCGTACTCAAGGGCTCCACGCCGAGGGAACGGAGTACTACTACTTTCGATGAGTTGAAGTCTTCATTTACTATACTATATTACTAGCGTGTCGGGCGGACGTTGTCCTACCTTGAATTAAAAAATCGAAAATCCAACCGCAGCGCTACCTACTGGCTCCAATTGTGAATCTATACCATTCTCGGATCCACTCGAACACGCACGCAAAATTTCATCAAAATCGGTCCAACCGTTTAGGAGTTCAGTGACATACACACGTACAGAATAAATTTATATATAAAGATAATCATAATTATATTAATAATAATATAATCGTTAATAATAATATATATAACGATGATATTATAAAGAGGTAAAATTTGAGAATTTGTGAGTTTGTGACGTTGTAAGGGGTAATCTCAGGAATTACTGGTCCGATTTGAAAAATTCTTTCAGTGTTATATAGCTCATTTATCGAGGAAGGTTATAGGCTATATATCGTCACACTAAGACCAATAGGAGTGGAGCACCAATGTTTCAAAATCGGGGTTTTTTTCCTCTTGAGAGCTTCCGCTGCGTGTTAGTGTTAGCCTAAAGTAACTATTCCACGCGGACGAAGTCGCGGGCAGAGGCTAGTATATTATATAGAGTATGATACTTTTTGCACTAGTGAAAATACAAGTTCAAATTAGGCTGGCAGATAAATAACTTCACAAATTGTTATTGCCATACAAAATCTATAGGGCAATTGTATTTTAATAAATAGTTCTTAAAGAATGCCGATTAATTGGCAGTATCAACTACACAATCCATGAATGTGCGATCCGCAGTTATACCTCACATGCATCTATGTTGCCCTTGGCCACAAATGTATGATAATGACCTCTAGTTCAAGTTTGAGCTGAGCCACTAGTATTTTTTTTTAATAAGTTTATTTTATTTATCCAATACATATAAATCAAGACAATTTATAGTATTCGTGTCAATTGTCTTTAAAGTTTTTGTGACGTTGCAAAGATCCCTTCCAGTGTGACTAATTCTCTGGTACATTCTCTCTCTCTCTGGTACTCTGGAATTTCTTACATTCACATTACTGAACCGATTATTCTTATGGTTCTGTCTAGTTTGTTTTGTATGTACTCGATAAGTTTGGGTGTTTAAAAACAATCTCATCTGCTATTTAATGACAATGCGATTCAAGATGGTAGTTGCTACTGACTAAACCGGTTACCGGAACACACCTGTATGTACATTGTCCGTACACGCAAGTCATCATCGCTTCATTAATACTTTCGTAGTTTGTTTTTTATTGTTTATTTGATTTGATAAACTGTAAGACATGCTTTCTCTATTTATAATAATCAAGTAAACGGAGACCATGCTGACTTCTGAAGTATAAACAATAATAGACTGTCTGCAAAACCCTAGCCGTGTTATTACAAAAAAAGTTAAATACGTATTAAATACTTGGTTTAAGAAGTTTTCGTAATAAATGCACCGCGCTCGCCCGAGGCAAGTTCGCGTTATCCTTTTTCACAAGCCTAACCTAACCAAAGCGAGACAAAACAGCAAGATGACGAAAATTTAGCGACCGCGGTGCATTTAATACGAGGCCTTTTTAAAGCCAGATTTCAATACGTATTTAACTTTTTTGTAATAACACCGTATTAGTTCAACAGTAAAGATCGTTCTGCATCTGCACTCATATAGGATCCACACTAAATTGTAATCTTTGTAGTACTAGCATTTGACCGCGGCTCCGCTTGCGTTATAGCAAATTTGTAGCAAAATATATCCCTCCAGAAAAGTATTTTATTTATAAATGTCCTTTTCTGCAACCTTGACAACCTGTATGGAAAATCTCATAATCACCGATTGATTAGTTAAAGCGTGATACCGTGACAAACAACCAAACAAACTCACAATCGTGTTTAGAACATTAAGGATAAGAATTGGTATGATTGATCTGATTTCGAACTGTCGTTTAAATATTTTATTACATTTTTTTTTTATTCTTAATAATGAACGTAGATAATAGTAAATCAATCCAGGCAAATATGATAACGCAAGACGTGACACATTAAATGTACGTTTTTATCTCTTTATTTAAATAAATTTAATTATGTGTGTTATTAGTTTTTTTTTACAAATAATTAAGTGATATTAGTATTGGTACTATTCGGACGATAAAAAAACGCCTATAACGCATATTCCATATCTTACGTCAGTTGTTACGCGTAGGCCGCTTCTGGAGCATGTGTTAATTGCGACTGTTGCAATATCTTTGTTTGTTAAATAATATTTATTAGATACTAGCTTTTGCCTGCGACTTCGTCTGCGTGGAATCGTTACCGTTTACGCAGCACACGCAGCGGAAGCTCTCGAAATGAAAAAAAGACCCGATTTTGAAACATTCTTCATTGGTACTCCGCTCCTATTGGACTTAGCGTGATGATGTATAGCCTATAGCCTTCCTCGATAAATGAGCTATTTAACACTGATATTTTTCAAATTGGATCAGTTGTTTCTGATTAGCGCGATCAACCAAACAAACAAACGAACCCTCCAGCTTTATAATGTTAGTGTTAGAATGTATAGATTATTTTCGCAAAAACTTTGATTTTGTACACCACACAAAGTTTCAAGTACTTTCTTCTCGATGTGTACAGACCCTGGCCATATTATTAGACGCACCATAAGATCTTATATAAAACGTTAATTATCAAGTGATACTGTACAGATGTATTGTTTTTATGAGATACAATGTATATTTACTATATTATTAATAACGTAAGTGTCTGTAAAACTAATAAAACATCGCCATTATAGAAAAAATATGTATTTATTGACTCTTGAACAAAAATGAAGAAAATGTAATAAAAAGTGAATATTTTGTTGATCCACCTTTGGCTGCTATGAAAGCTTTAATTCTGCGCGGAATGCTATCTATGCAAGACTGTACTGTATTCTACATTTGAGGATGATGATTCCAAACATGAATAATCTTTTCTAGGAGCTGAGTTTTGTTTGTAATCACCACTTTAGTCACTTCTTTTTTCATGTATAAATTCATTCAAATTTCAATTCAATTCAAATTCATCTCCTGAATAAAAGTTTATTAAATAAATACTAATTAACCTTTAAATATAACACAACTGTTTATAAACTTCGTCAAAAACATATATTTTGTAAAAAAAAACAACGGTGTTTCTAATAATTTGGCCAGGGACTGCAGGTAGTTTTCCGAACCGATGGTAATATTTTAAAACTCATAAGAGCCCTCTCAGTACCTTAAATGTATACAGTGTTTTCTTTTTTTTTTCCGAACTGACTACGCTATTGACCAAGCAAGGTCTTAACAGCTTCACCGGACTACTAAGGCGAGCGCTTAAGGCACTCAGCCGATTTTATTTTGCCAACTAGCTCAAGGGTGCGCGGCACACCTCGGCTTTGGCTGTTGCCTGATACATGCAATTCGCGACCTATGTAAGCTAACCTAAGCTAAGCTAACTATTCATACATATATGAGTTGTTGAAACATATATGTGTACCAAGCATACATACCTCAACAACCCTTATATATATTTCGTATCGGATAATATTATAAACTATTTCAGTTTGATAAGGGGCGCAGTGTTTTCGATTTCATAACTTGTACTAAGTATATACAGTCACACCCCAAGTTGCTATGTTGGTCTAAATTGTAGTCTTACTGAGAATAGTTTTATTTGGTCATCATCGAGGCTATAAGTAGCTATGATTAACATCGAGATGACTACATACATACCTGTTTGTTACCTTCGTAACATAAAAAAATCATGTCGAGGAATCTAAAAACCTAAAAATAAAAAGTCGTTTATAAAGTATACCATGCATACGGCTTATCGGACTCTAATAAACTTTAGGTTTTATGTTTCGTTCTGATTGGTAATTGTTGACGATACAACAAAAGGAATACTTCGATAATTCGTGCAATAAAACGTGAATAATAGGGAGGGGTGTGCAAATATCGTTCGAATCGATTTTTTATTATATATCGAAAATTTTCGAATAATTCGCGAATTAATCAAATGTCTCTGGATTTTCAATTGTTTCTCTTTAAATTCCTTTAAATCGTGTATCGAAATATTCTACTTACGAATAATATGCTTTTCGTTTAAAAATCAATTACCCAGTGAATACAATTGCTCATTTTCAATATATAATAAAAAAACTAAAATAATTGTTCTATTTGTGTAACTATATTTCATGGCTTGAATAAAATTTATATAGACTGTTAAATTTATGTTTGAATATTGATATGAACATAAGAAACCCTGAATTGAAAATACTCGAAAATTCACTAATAATTTAATAGTTTACGAATCATTCGGAAAAAATTCGAAAATTTTCGAATTTTGGTATTATTGGATTTGAGTTTCGAATCGAATATTGACATTCATTTCGGAACGAATAATTCGTAAGTTCGAATTATTCGGACACCCCTAGTGATTAAATATGGAAAAAACTCGAATACTTAAAAAAATATTGATCAGCAGTGACCCACTCCGGCTTCGCCTGACTAGTGAGTGCAATAGGTAGATTCGTTAACACTTCGATTGCCACTCCGTAATGACAAGTTTATTTTAGGATGATTTTTTGCAGTTGTGAGAAGTTTTAGTTCTCCGGTCATATATGACAAACGTGGCAGTCAAAGTGCTATGCCTATAGACTTCCTCGATAAATGAGCTAACACTTTACTACGAATTTTTCAAATCGGACCAGTAGTTCCTGAGAATAGTGCGTTGAAGCAAACAAATTCTTCATCTTTATAATATTAGTATAGAAATTGAACATTTTACAAGGTCTTCCTAATATTCTGTATCATGTTCGTTACGGTGTCAGTAGCGGTTCGCAATAATCGGGTTCAATGTCGAGCCCAAGGTTCATATTAGTGGAACAGGTAGCGGTGACGAGATCCGTTCTCTTATGAATTTGGCAGACAGCCAAAAAATATAACACGTTGGTTGCATTTGAAACTGCACTCTATTGCATTCTTACTTATAATCATATTTCAAACAATGAAATTTAGCAAAGTCTCGTAGTTTATGATACAGATTGTGTTAGTTCTGTGGTTGATCTCGGATACGCCATTGTCTAGTGTGTAGCATCTTGAAACTTGTTCCAGGAAGACTAGAGATTTATTCTTGTCTATAATGTTTTTATTCTTTGCTCTATTATGGTTTTCGCCTGACCATTTGTAACGAATAGTTTATAGTGATGTGTGTTTGTACACAATTGGCACACATTTCGTATGTTAGTTTATTGGTAATATCATAAAATGGTAAAATGTATGACTTCGCATGTTATCTTTAGATAGGAGACTAGCTGACCCGTGCCCACTTCGTTGGGCGGTAAACATTTATAAAAAAAGTACTTTTTGTGACTTAAATATAAAAGGTAGACATATGCCGTCGGTGACTTTTTTGTAGACGTTATCAAGTTCTCAAACTTTTCTCTAGAACTCAATCATATATCTCTCATCGTTAAGGCGATGTTCGTAAGAAACATTTTTTCTCCGATTTACTTTGCAAATCCGACTACCACAAAAAAGTCTTCATATTTCACGTTAATATATAGCCTATGTTACCAACAAATAACATGGCTTTTTATTGATAAAAGATTTTTGAAAATCGGTTTAGCAGTTCCTGAGATTACCCCCTACAACATCACAAACTTTACCTCTTTATAATGTTTATTATGGGAGATAATCTCTAAAACTACTGACCCAGTTCTAGAAATTTCTATCACTTTCTGATATCTATACTAATATTATAAAGAGGTAAAGTTTGTGAGTTTGTGACGTTGTAAGGGGGAATCTCAGGAACTACTGAACCAATTCTGAAAAGTCTTTTACCAATATAAAGCCACGTTATTTGTAAGCGTCATAGGCTATATATCATCACGCTAAGACCAATAGGAGCTGAGCAACAATGAAAAATGTTTAAAAATCGGTGTTTTTCCTTTTGAGAGATTCCGCTGCGTCTGAGCCCAAAATAACTATTCCACGCGTTCTAGAAAAAAGTTGTAGCTTGATAATGCCTATTACCGCCCAACGAAGGGGGCACGGGTCGGCTAGTACTAATATAAACAGGCCGTCGACGAATATTGGTTATGTTTTCTTATTATTTATTAAGTGGTCTATGTATGTAATTAGTTCCTATTAAATAAATGTTAATTCAACATGTCCATAAAGATGACAAACCATGAAGATCGCAATCTAGACACTGACTACTGACTGATCTAGACTAGAGACATTCAAGCGACCCTCACCTGCACGTGGTGCACCCTGCTGAATAACGAACGGGGCAATGGCGAAAGCGGGGTGGTAGGGTTTTACAGCCTGACTGGGTCGCAACCACCATGTATATGGTGAAAAAGCCCGTCATAGTGATTCGCTTCTGCGGGTCGCGTTTCGGGATCAGCCTGTGCATATCCATCTACTCGCAGGGCGGCATGACAGCGGCGACCGGCGATGGATAGTGTTTCACTCGGTGGTCGCCATTGTCTTTGAACTGTACTGTGCCTACCATCAGGTACAGTGCAGTTATTTTGCCGTGCTACTATTTAAAAAAAAATATAATTTTAATTTGACATAACATACAGTTGTACCAACTATTAAATATATCATCTTTTCTTTTAAAGAACACTCGTCTAGTATTTAATCTAGTGATGAAAATGTTTTAAGCCTCAAAACATGTTATTACGATACTGGTATTTAGGCTGCAGAAATGTTTTTGACGTTTATTTCGGAATCGGTGGCATCGAAATTAGGTTAATGTATTAAGGCATAATGCGATTTTTATTTCTTTAATTGTGTTCAATGATTTGAGAACTGGGATTTATAAATGTTTATCGGTGTAGTTCTCGGATATAAAATTAATTTTTATAACATTAAATATATGAAAAGTAAAGTATACACTATATTCATGCACCATATTGATAATTCTTTTCTTTGTTGTGTGTAATTCTCTAAATATCAATATAATATAAATTATGATTCAAGGCAAGGTTTGTATGAATGTTTGAAAAATCGTACGAAAAGTGAGAAATTCGGTTTAAAAATCTCTATATTAAAAGAGAGAAACAGCCTAAATATAGCGAACACCAAAAATCATCGCAGAAATTAGATGAACATTGTTACTTGTGACAAAAATTATGAGTGTGATTCGGTTAGCACTGAGTACTATGTATTTTAATAAGAATTCATAATTGTTGTTGATAATATGACCTATAAACGTCACGTAACGATTTTAATTATTTTGTGTTAATATAAAAAACTACTTTTTGTGACTTAAATATAAAGGTTAGACATATGCTATCGCTGACTTTTTTGTAGGCATTATCAAGCTTTACAACTTTTCCCTAGAACTCAATCATCTTATATATAAAATTCTCGTGTCACAATGTTAGTAACCATACTCCTCTGAAACGGTTAGACCGATTTTTATGAAATTTTATATGCATATTCCGTAAGTTGATTCATGCATTTCGCGACATATCTGTGCTAATCTAAGTTAAGCTACATATTCATAAATATACGATTTATTGAAACATGCATGTGTACTAGGCATGCATATCTCAATAACTCTTATGTGTATTTTGTATCGGAAAATTTCTGAACTATTTCAGTTCGATAAGGGAAAAAAATAAAACCCTGCCACTTTCATGTGTAAGCGTGTGGGCGTGCACGTGTGTAGAGGTGATATGTGTGGTGTTGTTGCAGTGACGTAAAATTTTTGTGTCACTGTATCGCGCGAGCAGCGTACTCAAGGGCTCCACGCCGAGGGATCAGAGCAACCATAGCAAGGTCGTAGGGTTTTTTCTGGTTAGATAACATTCAAGTTGAAAATCTGTTGCCAAGCATCTATGGGTGCGTTCCGGTAGCTGCACTTAAGAGCCAGTCCCTTTAAGTTTAGCGTTTACACCATTTTGGACCACAATGTCATTTAACAACAAATGAGATTGTAGTACCTTAGTAAAAGAACCATTACACAATATACATTCTGCTATCATTCGAATATCTCTTACAACAGATAACAATTACAATAAATTATAACATATTTGTTTGCAGGGTGGTAGGGTTTTACAGCCTGACTGGGTAGCAACTACCATGTATATGGTGAAAAAGCCCGTCATAGTGATTCGCTTCTGCAAGTCGCGTTTCAGGATCAGCCTGTGCATATCCAGCTTTTCACAGCATGACAGCGGCGACCGGCGATGGACAGTGTGTCACTCGGTGGTCGTCGTTGTTTTTTTTTTTCGACTATGCTCTTGACCTAGCTAGGTCTTAACAGCTTCACCGGACTACTAAGGCGAGCGCTTAAGGCACTCAGACGATTTTATGTGGTCGCCGTTGTTTTTGGATTGTACTGTGCTTACCATCAGGCACACTGCAGTAATTTTGCCATGCTAATATAAAAAAAAAGAAAACAGAGTGCAGTAATGACATCCATTAATTATACTCAAGACAAATTTCTAATAGCAATTGATATGAGTATATCATGTAAGAAACAATGCAATGTTAGAGATTTACCTTTAAAATCATACGATACGAGGTAATACGAATCATAAAATATAACAGCGTCGAATCCAATCAAAAACCAATACAAGTATTTCGATGGATGACTTCGATATATGTTATCAGACGGGCGACCGCGAAGTTATATTCTCGAAATATGGCAAGCAATAAAATATCGATACAGGAAATAAGGAAGCAATGGGGGTACTAAACAAAACTAAATTTCAGGAAAACACAATAATCCGTATTTGTTAACGATTTAATTTTATCTTCCAGAAAATTCTTTACAATTTTCGAAGTATCATTATAAAAAAAATTAAATCGTTAACAAATACGGATTATTGTGTTTTCCTGAAATTTAGTTTTGTTTAATAGAAAATATATATTGAAATGAGGTTTGACGTTCTTCATTAACATCGTTTTTAATAAATATTTTAATGCGTATTTAATGGTGCGGTATAAATTGTTTATTTAACTACAGATTTTAAATATAATTTGGTTTATTTAAGGTGATATCATGTATTTAAGAATCGTGCAAATAAAATGTGAACCTAAAACCATTTAAAATGTCACATCGTTATAATAAAATCAAGATAAATAACCATGATAGTTTTCTGGATATTAAATGTTATATAAACATATTTTAGTAGCCCCCATATTTTTTTCTAACAAACCATGAATAGAGGTCGGTATTCTAAGACCAAAAGTGTTGTGAATTTATAATTGCTATTTCTGATATGACATTCTTATTCAATCAATCAACGTCTGTATAAAACTAATATTTGCTGCCAATTTATTAAATATATATACTGTTAGATTATTTCAAACTTAAGAGGTATACTTTGTAGAGGAGATTAAACACTAAATTGATAAGGCCTATCTAAGGCCAATCGTGTATATGTACTTCTATATTCGTTCATCTATGTATTTTTATACCTAGATTAATACAAGCATAACATTATGTTTTAGAAGTAAACACTAATTTCGGTTGACTCTAACGTCTGTCAATTAAATTATTCCATTTAAAAACAATATCGATTACACAAAAGTTGAGTTATTTCAAACGAATCTAATAATAAACACTAAAATTAGCACGAATTTAATGAAACATTTGTGTTGACAAACTGCAAGGAATTTTAATTATGTATATTAGAGATTAGAAACTATAGTGCAATTGTTAGAACTGAATTAATAAGTCTAGACTAAAATGTTTACATTTACTGAAATGTTTACGTAAGACATATCACGTTTAGAATGTTGAACATTTAAGTGGAGATAACGACTAGCAAATGGTGGAATGTGTTCATCAATATAATTAGTGATATAGATGAGAATGATTGAAAGTTAAAGGCGTCACTGTCTTTATACAATATATCCAACAAACCACTACTTACACGAGAAGATTTTGTATTTGTTGAGGTGAGGTTTAAGTTCGATACAATGAATGAAGAGCTGGTCGCCGACAGGTATACGCTGGCAGCGCGCGCTATCGCTGCTGTCGAGCTATGGCGGACCAAAATGCAGGAGGGGACACTCTCCAGCACACATTTCCAGGACTATTGGAGGCTGACGGTTCCGAGTCTTTACGCACCAGACCAGAAAATAAATTGTATACGTAAGTAATCTATATCTAAGTTGACATTTCGATTTGAAACATTGTTACTATTGAAATAGATATTTCCATTTATTATACCACTTATTTTAAATAGGGTCCGTCATAAAATACGTCAATTTTACCTTATCGGCGCTCTTTTCCTGCTTTGTCACGCTGTTACATTTTTTGCGAAACTCTCCATAGATACTGCGTCACGAATGATACTCAAGATATTTATTTACAGACATGAAACGTATGACTTTGTATGGTAATAAAAAATATAAGGATAATAACATGCAAAAATTATTTCATGAACTGCGAACATCCCGTTTCGTTAGATACCTGAATCCTCTTATCAAATCTTAATGAACGGCCAGAGTGGATGCTTAAATCGAGTGTCGAGAGTGGTGGAGCCAGCGGTGTTCGTGTCAAGCAGATGCATTAATACATATGCGTATATTCGTAGTCTATTTATTATTATTTAATTAATTAATAATTCGTATATTCGTAATACGAATGGCGCGTGAGCGGCACTCTTGGCCGCTGCACGCTTCGCCGACGCATATTCAGTCAGGCCGAACAGTAAATGACACGAACGTATTTTGTGAAAGGTCCCTATGCACAAAGATCATGAAATAATATGAATACAAAGTAATGAAAAATGTAGGGCACATGCAATAGATAATTATTAATGCATGAATAGTTTAAGTCATTAACAATTTTATCGCACTACAAATGATAGCGACTGTGCGAAGGCTAACTGAGTAACGTGCAAAAGACAGTCAAGTCAAGTCCTTACTCAATTAGCCTTGTCACCGGTCGATATAAACTGCTGTGTTTTCACAATGACGGTTCTTAGTATAGTAGTTAATAATAATAATGTATTCCAATTCCATGTTAAAAAGTAGTACTATATCACAGAGTTTTTTTTTAACTGAAAAGTTTCCTTTGATGTGTCTGTGATTTGAAATTCGATGAAACCAAAACGCGACATTACAAAGACAAGTATCTATGGAGAGAACGAGATAGAAGACAATATCGTTTCGGCATAAGGTTTCGTTTCTACAACGTGTGAACTGTACACATGTTTCTTCCTTTATTCTGACTACGATTCAGTAGGTACAGTTAATAATCCTTAAATGTATATAAAGACTGCCCAAAATATTAACACTTCAATTTATTTTGAAGCATTTTTTTATTCCGATTTGATTACGCTATTGACCAAGCAAAGTCATAACAGCTTCACCGGACTAATAAGGCGAGCGCTTAAGGCACTCAGCCGATTTTATTTGACAACCAGCTCAAGGGTGCACGGCACACCTCGGCTTGGGCTGTTGCCTGACTCATGCAATTCGCGACCTATCTGAACTAAGCTAAATATTCATACATATATGAGTTATTGTAACATATATGTGTACCAAGTATACATACCTCAACAACTATATGTATTTTGTATCGGATATTTTTTTCTAAACAATTTCAGTTTGACATGGAAAAAAAATGAAACCCTTCCACTTTCATGTGTAAGCATGTATGCGTGCACGTGTGTGGAGGTGATATGTGTAATGTTGTTGCAGTGACGTAAGATTTTGTTTCACTGTATCGCGCGAGCAGCGCACTCAAGGGCTCCACGCCGAGGGAACGGACCTAGGCTTGAGCCGCTGCCGAAGGGGTTATTTAGAAGCAATGTTTAGATTAATATTAGAGATTAATATTATGGTAGAGCCACGCTGAAACTGTTACTGGTTTCAGCATGAATGCGTCGGCTCGCCCGGGGTACTACCACCCTCTCATAGAAACACCGACGCAAAGTAACAGTGCTTGCATTGTTGCGTTTCGTTCGGTCAGTGAGAGCGCCGGAGGCCCACCTCCCCTCCCATCTCCTCTCTCCTCTTTCTCCCCTAACCCTTCCCCCCCAAAGGGTGGCAACGCACTTGTGACTCCTCTGGTGTTATTAGTGTCCATGGACGGTGGTGATCACTTAATTTCAGGTGACCCATCTGTTCGCTTGCCACCTATAACATAAATATATATATATATATCAATTCATTACTCGATAGCAATTTTCTTTTATGAAACAAATCTTAGGTGATTTCTTTTGTAATAAAATTTTGTCGAAATAAATATTTGTTACTCTCTGTATTATGTATTTAATATACACATGTAGAAACAAACATCAGCCAGCTCGTTATGTAATGACATTTATTTATATTCCAAATCTGTTAGGATTCTATTTATTCTCTTTCTTGAAATGAGGTCAAAATGAATAAATATCATATTGTGAAGATAACTTTGCTATGGTATTTAATCTTTATATTATGTTGATATTTTCAGATTGGTATTTTGACGAGGAGTTAGCGTTTTCATTGCTGATTCAACCCTTAGAACAGTTCATCTGGGGCACGAATGATTCACAACCGGTATCGAGACAAAGGTCCACGATGTGCGGTCGTGTGTTTAGACAAGGCGAGCCCGCATACAGTTGTAGAGATTGTGGTAAGTAAAACATTTTTTTTTCCTCGAACTGACTACGCTATAGGCCAGCAAGGCCTTAACAGCTTCACCGAACTAAAATAAGATACAATGTAAACTCTTTATAACGAATTTCTTGAAATCGAGTCTTTTTTCATTATAAATAGATTTCGTTACACGGAAGGCAGAGAACGAATAAATGGTTTTGTGATAAACCGACCAAATTGAACTAATTTCTACGTTATAGATAGTTATAATTAACGATGTTGTCAAGAGTTTATACTGTATAACAAAGCTGTTATATTTGATATAGAAATATTAACGAAAATATTATTTATAAGAGCAATTCCAAAAGATTCGATATTAATTTAATCGCTATTCAATGTAAATATAATATGATAATGTGACATTTTATAGTTAATTAAATAAACGATATATTGATATAAAATTAAACATTTTTGACATATCATAAAATATGTCAAATTAATTCAGATATCAAAGTATTTAAAATTCTACACCTTTGTAATTGTGACACGTTGTAATTGATTAATTTTATTAACTGTCTAACAATGATAAATTGTATTCAGACATAGAACTACTGGCTGACATATAAAGACACAGCCCGAACGGCTGTGAGAGTCCTATTACACACACTGTAATGGACGGATTTTTGAAAACTCAACCCCAAGTTGACGCAAAAACGGATAAAAATCTATGAAAAACCTTTTTTTTTTTGTTATATTGTCAGTTATTCTTCCATATATCTTTATATATAAATTTCTTTTGTACGTGTGTATGTCACGGAACTCCTCCTAAACGGTTGGACCGATTTTGATGAAATTTTGTGTGCGTATAGCACTGGACCCGAGAATGGTTTTATATACACAATAGCACCCGGTGTGTGGCGCTGCGGTCGAATTTTAGATTTTTTTTTTATCAAGGCAGGACACCGTCTGTAGTTGTTTTCGTTGTCATTATGAACTTTCCGTGTAACATAGATATAATTTAAGATCCACTAGATGAGGTTAAGTAATTGTGATATCATTTATTCACGTAGGAATGGACAACACGTGTGTTCTATGCGTCGACTGCTTCAAAGAGTCTGCGCACAGGAACCACAGATACAAGATGGGTCAGTCGGGGGGTGGTGGCTGTTGCGACTGTGGTGACACCGAGGCTTGGAAAGATTGCCATACTTGTGATCTACACGCTGTTAGTACACACCTATACACATACAGTACACTTACATTTATCGTGTTACGGGATGTGTTTTTTTTTTATATGATGTTAAGTGAGCACCGCCGTCCATAGACACTAACAACGCTAGGGGAGTCGCTAATGCGTTGCTAGTTTGGGTTTGGGGGAGGGGTCGAGGAGAGGGAATGGGAGGGGAGGTGACGAGGAGAGGTGTTGGGAGAGGAGGGGAGGTGGGGTCTCCGGCGCTTTCACTGGCCGTACGAAACGCAACAATTCTGTTACTTCACGTCGGTGTTTCTGTGGGTCGGGTGGTAGTACCCCGGGCGAGCCGACCCATTCATGCTGAAACCAGTAATAGCGTCTGCGTGGCTCTACCACCTACACCTAAAATTATTTAACACTGACATTTCTATACTTTTTTGATTATCATTATTACTCGATTGTCATTGGTTTAATCCTCCATTGCAGAAATGTCAAGACGGCTTCCAGGGTATTAGTTATGCAAATGACAAAGAATAATGTAACAGTGACATTTCTATACTTTTTTAATTATCATTATTACGTGTATCATTGGTTTGATCCTCTATTGCATAAATGTCAAGAAGGCTTTTATTGTTTGTATCATTTTCGATTGACTTTTTTTTTTAATTATTTCAATATTCTTTTTTATAATTATTAAAGACATTTTACGGACTCGACGCCGTATTGAAACATCAAAGCAACAACAAACAAAGCATCACAAGCTCAGCGTAATTGGTCTATAAATTCGAAACCTAAGAAAGAACGAAAGTAACGAAGTCTGCGAAGTTTACAATGAAAAAAGATTTAATTCTTTGTTTCTACTGGATAAACAGAAATAGTACTCAACCGAGTTAATTTTCTTTTACCTATAGAGAAAGCCACATTGTCAGCTCATTGTCACAGTAACGGGGGCTGTATTTTCTTCAAAAATCTATGTTAAAGCGGCCAAAGTCTAATTCTAGATAAATCTAAATACCAATAGATGATGAAAATTTTGTCCAGGCAAAAGAAGGCGAACCGGTCGATACGAAATTAAGCCCTGAAGTAATTCAACGAACCAAAATAGTTGCATCAGTTTGTTTGTCGTACTGCTTGAGGCTGCTAACGCACGACCATTCACCCGGAGTGCCCAATGACCTTAGGTGAGTTTTGTTTCCGAACTAGCACAAATTCCTCAACAATATTACCCAAGTGGTAACATTATAATATATCCTCTATTGCAAAGTCGTTCTTGGTAGTGAAGTCCTGGTGGTCGAAAGATTCGACCAATGGAGTGTCAATTTGATGTCAGCAGGTTCTAACCCCGGCATGTACCAACGGATTCTTCGGTGTTCGCTTAATATACAGAATGGTAACACTATCGGATGACGGTGAAGGAATACATCGTGAGGAAACCCAAACCTGAGAAATGTTCTCGTGTATGGGAAAATATAAGACTAGTATTTCTTTATCTTTGAAATGGCCAGTACATCCTATAGTTCCCCAGTGGGGCTCTTATATGATGATATGGCGACCGCTCCGATATGAGCACTATGTATTAAATTGTTTATCTATACTTTATCCCCGTTGCTCGCCTACTTTAGAAGTATTCTGGTTGAGGTCAGAGTGAGCCTCTTTTTTTATGTCAAAAGCATGCAAACGAACAGGTGGGTCACCAGATGTTAAGTGATCACCACCGTCCATAGACACCAGCAACACTAGAGGCGTCGCAATTGCGTTGCCAGCCTGTGTATGAGGAAAGAGGAAAAGGAGGTGGGCCTCCGGCGCTCTGACTGACCGAGCGAATCGCAACAATGCAAGCACTGTTACTTCACATCGATTTTCTGTGAGAGGGTGGTACTACCCCGGACGAGTCGACACATTTATGCTGAAACTAGTAATAGCTTCATCCAGCTGCAGAGACTTTATGTCGGCTGTTTTGCCAATTCTAGATAAGATGGGGATTCCCCTGATAGAGAGACATCGCACATGTTACATAGGCATTCAAAATTTAACTTAGGATGCGTTCCAATATAAAATCTATATAAGTTCTACGCGTTGTCGATGTTACTGTTTAGTGAAATGTTTCCAATGAATGTTGTAGGGAGTAATTATTTTATTTTGCCCAACTTATCCATATGTATGGTTTATTAAGAGTACTGGAACTGCTAAAACCAATGTGTTCGTTTTTAAACATACATGGTCATTTTTCAGAGTGAAGGACACCGAAAAAGATATACTACAGATCCTGGACCAGCCCGATAATTTCTGCACAGTATTATACAATGATGAGACGCATACTTTTGAACAGGTGTGATTTATTAACTTTTTAACATTATACAAGAGTCTTATGTATGTTTAAGCTGTGTGGACGTGACGTCATATTCTATAGAGTGGACAAACTTTGTTGAACATATCGTTTTTATTAAATTTATTCTATTATCATTACATAGTATAAAACAAAGTCCCCTACCGCGTCTGTCTGTCTGTCTGTTCGCGATAAACTCAAATACTACTGAAGGTATTTTCAAGCGGTTTTCACCAGTGGATAAAGTGATTCATGAGGAACGTTTTGGTATATAATTTGTCAAGGTTTTTTTTTATAATCAGGGCGGACGAACGTCTGCCGGGCCCTGTAGTATTATATATAATTTATATATTATTATTAAATTATATATCGTGGCCAATGTAGTGAATAACTTTTTGGACACACACATTTGTAATGTTTGTATCTCTATTCGATATTCATTTTTTATTGTTGTTATCTGTTTACATCTCATAAGTTCTGTTATATTTATTGTCAAAACACCGACTGAACGTCTGTACATTACTTTGGGCCCCCATTGAAAATCAGCGCTGCAGTACCACCCAGTTGTGCTGCAGCACTTAGCTGAACGGGGGTGCCTTTGTTGGATATCCTAATAAGCTATGTATATGTTCATCTTATTGTTTTGATGTTATCCAGCTATAAAGACATTTTCTTTCTTCTTCTTCTTGCTTTCTATTATCAAAAAAGAAGTACACCACAATTTAAATTTTTTTACAACTTTCACGACAAGTAGTGTTGCGAGAAGAATAAGTCCAATTCAGTAGCCACTTTAATACGACCAAAACTACGATTACAGATGACTGTTGTTTTTTTTTTTTAATTTAAACATGTGAAAACATAAGTCTTCTAAGGTAGTTAATAAAGTGAAATTAAATTAAATAAACCGATATTTTAATAAGAAGTAATTCTTTTCTTTACTTTAATTTATTTATAAAAGATATTAATTCAGATTTATCTCATATTATTAAAAAAATGTGTTTTTTTTTCGCTAAAAATGTTACTTAATTCAGTTTTATAATAATTATCGTAGTCCATTATGCATCCATCAGTATTGAAATTATCTTAAAACATGTTCCGTGTTATTACAAAAAGATTAAAAACGTATTGAACACTTGCTTTAAAAAAAAATTGGGTACTTACGTATTAAATGCACCGCGTTTGCGGACGGCTGCCGCGGCAAGATTGTGTTATCCTTTTTCGCAAGTCTAACCTATCCTAACCAAACAGAGATAGAAGAGCAAGATGTCGAACGTTCGGCGAGCGCGGTGCATTTAATACGTAAGTATGCAAACTTTTTTAAAGCAAGTATCCAATACTTTTTTTTTTTCGAACTGACTACACTAATGACCTAGCAAGGTCTTAACAGCTTCACCGGAATACGTATTTAACTTTTTTGTAATAACACCCGTTATGTTTTATTAGTTTACTAGCTGTTACCCGCGGCTCCGCACGCGCTTTTTAAAAAATGTATTAAAGAAATGGAAAATTGTGAGTGGGTGTGTACATTATAGAAAAGTTTTTAAAAAACATTTGTAACTACGACACGCACGCCAACTGTAACATGTAACGTGTACATTAGATATATGAATACAAATAGTATATCGAGTGGGATGGGATTTATCATCAGCAACATAACTGGAACTTCAACCTACTATATACCAGACTCAGTACTCACTAACACTATATAAGAAAGTAATGAAAATTATAAGCTATACATTATCGAACAGTATATCTTAAATCTTTTATTTTATAGATAGATATAATATGCCCGTATTGTTGATATACTTAAGTTATTCTTATACGTTGCTATAATAACTGAGTTATGTAGAAGCAAACGTGGTAAATAAGACAATATGGCCGCCAAATTGACCAAAAAGATGATATAATTCATATTACATACAAATATATGACTTTCAATTATGTATATTTATTCTTGGAGTCGAGGGACGCTCCATCATCAAGTGCAGCACGTTTCAAGTCTGCGAGAAACTCAAGACCGATATAGAGTTGTAAATATATACCATTTATATCTCCTATATTATTGACAATTTATTAAAATTGCATCTGACATTACCTATATCTATATACGCTCGAGCCGCATTTAAAATTACATACTAAACTAGCTTCTGCACGCGACTTCGTCCGCGTGGAAGAGTTACTTTGTACTAACATGCAGAGGAAGCTTTGGAAAGTATACATAAAAAACTATTTTGAAACATTATTCATTGGTGCTCTGCTCCTATGGGTTTTAGCGTAATGATATATAGCCTTCCTCAATACATGAGCTATCTAACACTGAAAGAATTTTTCAAATCGGACCAGTAGTTCTTAAGATTAGCGCGTTCAACCAAACAAATAAACAAAACCACCAACTTTATTATATTAGTATAGATATATCTCCTACATTATTTATAATCTATTAAAATTGCATCTGAGATTATTATGTATATATGCTAGCCGCATTTAAAGTTATACAATAGATTGAAAAAAAAAAAAAACATTAAAAAAAATTGCAAGTGTCGAATGGAGAGAGTTTATGGCAGGATCTTGGAATGTCATGTATTTTGGCTCTGTATTTTGCAATATTGCTGGTGTTTTACGTTGGTGTTGGATGGAATATAATATCATGGAATATGGATTCTGACTTGCCACAAAACTCCCTGGAAAGTTCTAACAAGAGGGCCACCATTTTGTTAGAACATTGAAATCATAGCAAAAACTTATAAATATCATCACCTACTAGACAAAGCCAGGAATAATTTAGTGGAAGATTAGTTACAAAAAAAAAAGAAGTACATAATGTAAGAAAATTGAGACCGGTTTCAATTCCAAATAAGTACAGTTAAAATCATTCACCCATCTGCTCTGAATATGGTTTGGAAAATTCATGTTATGATGTCATAGAGGAAATAAATATGTATATTTTATTCATATGGAAAAGTATATGGTAACAAGAAAACTTTATCACAAAAAAAAGTAAATTTTCAAAAAAACGTATTAACCGACTTCAATATCAATCAAAAACCTATAAGGCACTAAAAAGCGGAAAATAAATAGTTTATCAAATTAACCAAATGAAATAAAACATATGAATATGTGTGCTACCTAGAGATGTATTGGAAGTCGGTGCCAACCAAACCGAAAATCATATCATCTACAGGTACAAAGTTTAAGTCCACTCTCGCGTCTCTGTAATACAAAAATTTTGGTTGGTACCGACTTCCAGTACATCTCTAGGTAGCACACATATTCATATGTTTTATTTAATTTGGTTAATTTGATAAACTATTTATTTTCCGCTTTTTAGTGCCTTATGGGTTTTTGATTGATATTGAAGTCGGTTAATACTTTTTTTTGAAAATTTACTTTATTTTTCCATTTTTAGTGTACATAAATATATTTTACTAGCAGTGCCCGCGAACTCCGTTCCGCCTTAAGTATATTAAAATATGCGCATTTTTGCGGTATGGTATCTATCGGTATGGTATGCGATATGGTTTCAATTGGTTGTACAATAAGTAACGTTTGGTACGAACGCAACCTTTTCAGTAATCCGCGATAGTTTCTACCACCAACTCGGCTACCATCGCTTCACACATTATACACCTTAAGTAATGTAATTACAATGCTTGCGTCATGTTGCAACACAGCAACGAACATAAGCACAATAAGCTCCTAAGAATTGAAGAGTTTTTTTTATAATATTGGTGGCAAACGAACATACGGGTCACCTGATGGTAAGTGATCACGGCCGGCCATGGACAATTGCGACACGAGAGGAAACACAGATGCGTTGCCGGCCCTTAAGAAAGGAGTAGGCTAGATTCTTGAAAGTTTTCTTACTTTGTCACGGATCCCATAATCAGAACCTAACCAAATTCTCATCAAACTACCCTTGAAGTACATCCTTTTCAATAAAAAATGAATCATCGAAATCGGTTAGCGTAATATTGAGTTATTCGTCTATTTGTCGTGTACATACTTAATACAAATTTAAAACTTATACGGTTTTGGGCTGGATGCCGTTGTCGGAACTGTACCAAATTAAAATGGGACCACACTGGAAGTACCAGCTTTCAAATAAAAAAAGAATAATCAAAATCGGTTCACCCAGTCCAAAGTTATGAGGTAACAAACATAAAAAATACAGACGAATTGATAACCTCCTCCTTTTTTTGAAGTCGGTTAAAAAAACCGACTTCAAAAGTGTCTATTCTAGAATAATGCATCAGGTACATCTTCGATAGTAGTCAGATTGGCTATATACCTAGTTTTACATTTTCTACTCACTGTAAATCTCCTATTCTATTCTAAGGTTCCCTGGTGTAACTTCGAAACCGAAGGTCCAATGTGATGAAATAAAACTGGGGTCCTTAAAAATGTAACTTTTGCAATAATAAATTAATTTCCAAATCGTTTAAAAATCATGAAGTACTAAAGTGCCAAACATTGAAAAACAAAGTACAGTCGAGCTTTTTGAAGTCGGTTAAAAAGGCTGAGTTATAAGTGAGTTACGGGTGAGTTATAAGGTGGCTAGTGGAGGGGTGATGTGTGTAAATGTATCCATTTAGACACATGGCGATGTTCGAAAGGTTCACGGTGCGGCAGGGCTCCGCTCTCAAGGTGCTCGTAATGCATTCACATCTCATCGCGCACCAGAACTTCGCCATGAGACTACTAGCCTGGTGAGTATACATACACTCCTTTATTTACTTTTTATTGTAGCACGGCAAAGTGACTGCGCTGTACCTGATGGTAAGCAAAGTACAATCCAAAAACAACGGCGACCACCGAGAGATACGCCCTTCGGCGGTCGTCGTTGTCATGCCGGCCTGTGTAAATGTCTCTTCACGTTACGCTTGAAAGACCCCATGTTATAGGAAGGAGGGAACACAATAGCTGGGAGATTGTTCCACAGCTTCACGGTATCTCAAATTTATATTTCGATTGGTCCCACTATTGATTACTTACAAATGAAATTATTGTCAATGTTGATTATTGTTATTAATTGTAAGTTTCATCAGTCTCGAATAGATGGCGCTTTAAAGCAAATTGTAGGACCGACTGTTATAGATACCTCATAGATGGCGTCATGTTTTAATTTTGAAAATAGTCTATCATGATTTTAATTCAATATGTATTAGCTGAGCCACAGTAACGCGTGGCCCCATCATCCAGTATATGTGTCTATACATTTAAAAACGAGCTAAATTCAATTGAAATCGTTTATTTAAAATGTTTCATTTTTTGAAGATTTCCAGTTTTTATACATCGAAAACGAAGTTAAAATTTTGCCGTTCATATAAGGTTTTTAGTGTTTTAAAATTTGAGAAATGCAAAATATTAGGAACGGTTGAAATTAGATTTACCTCATTTTGAAATGTAATAATTCATATATACTGGAAGAATGGTTGAAAACTCGCAATATTTTAAGAGATGATGGTGATGATTCCTACTTCATGGTCACATTTAACTTATAAAATAATAATATCAAAACAAATACTAATAAACAACAAAGAGAGCTTTAGTTAAAGTTTGGTACTTTAAAAAGTATGAACATACACCTAGTAAACCCAGGTGTAATGACCGGTGCCGAAAGCTGCAAGGGGTGACCTTGAGTTAATAATCTTTGATAATAAAACGGACAATAAATCTTATTTTTTTGATAAAACTTCGAATAATTATCCTTTTTGTTGGTCGTTGTTCCCACGTTTTTCCACGCTTCACTGAACACGACCCGACGGTTCACTGACATCATCTTGTCGCGTGCCTAAAAAAAGCCGCATCATGGATTGAATATAATTTTTGTTTCTCTCTAGACAATTAGGTAAAATTTCAAGCACCCATTTTTTTAAATTAGTTTAGAATGTCAATATAAAAATATATAAGCTCTAAAAATATTGTCACCGACTAAACATTCACCTGGTATATACTAGCGGGGGGGCGGACGTTATCCCGTTCTGATAATAAAATAAACCTTGACAAATTATATACCTAAACTTTCCTCGTGAATCAGTTTATCTACTGGTGAAAATCCGTTCAGTAGTTTTTGACTTTGTCGCGGACAGACAGACAGACAGACGTTGTAGGGGACTTTGTTTTATACTATGTAATGGTTGCAATTTCGTAGGTTAGTTGTAGTTTTCTGGGGATACGGTAGTCAATCTATTTTATTTACCTAAAACATAAAAGATTTTTAATATAGATATGGCACTATAAGATGTTGTTAGGTTAGCTAATCACGTAATAACTTGAGACAGAAGGTCCCTTAAGTAGGGACTTAAATAAAGTACCCGACTTGGTATTATATGGATTTCACAACTTTTTACGTTACGAGTAACGAGACTCGGTTTTTTTCACAAGTTTTGTTTTTGATGCCATTAATGTATACGAGGAGTTTTTGGCGGGATCTTGGTCTGTCATGTAGTGGATTTTATTCGGGTAGCGAGACTCGGTTTTTTTCACAAGTTTTCTTTTTCATGGCATTGATGTATACGAGTCGATTTATCACAGGCTTCAGACATTCGTGAAGATAGAGCCGCAGTTGCGTTTAGCGGTGGGAAAGGTCGCGCTCGGGGAGGAGAGCGCGGAGGGCGGGGGCGGGGGCGGCGTGC